>JAQFVV010001520.1:0-64109 GCA_028023455.1 Epiperipatus broadwayi
ATATTCATGGTTATGAAAGATAAGTCTATTATCCTAACATCGTAACACTTATACAATTATTTCATTTTAAAACTTCTATCTTTATATTATTACTAATGTAATATTTATCTATTTTTTCTATAAATAAATTATTGTTACTATTATATTGAATTATAAATCCTGAACATTATTTACTCAAAAAATTGAGGTAGTCATTACAAGTAGTATTTAAATATAGATTAATAAATTTCAATTAATACATAACTTAAACCTTAATACCTCACATGTATCTAAATCAGATGGTATTTAAACTACTATTCCAGATTTATATCACTTCAATAAGAGGTAACATTTCTTAATAACTGATTTATTATGAAAATATATTGATATAATTTAGTAGGTTAGAATTATAAGCATATAAAATTTGTTTCACTTTGTGTGTACTATTTTTTTTTTTTATTATTGAATTTGATTTCAGCTCTTGGATAATCTATACTATTTATCACATTTATACCAATACAAGATATCAATTCTAAAATATATTTATTTGGATTCTTTGCCAATAAGAAATGTGAAGATTTTGTAGAGTAAGATTATAAAAGCTTTTATTAGAAAACAGACTTTAAAATTGCAATTAATTTTTTTTGAAAATTCTCTGATTATATTATGATCATAAGTAATGAAGATTAAAACAACTCACAAAAAAAAAAAAACCTTCTAAATCTAAGTAAATATAAAATAAAGTTTTATTTAAAATTAGTTCCACTAACTCATAGAAGGGAACTAAATTGAGATTATATGAAATTTTGTAATCAGGAAAAATTATCTATACAAAAAAAAATACAAATCAAAAAACAAAACAAAAAATATATGTAAAATTGATAAACATCAGTAATATAACAACAATTTTAGAAATATTAGAAAGATAAAAGTAACATACATATTAATAAAAAATAAATCATCTGATATATAATTGTATTTAATAAATAATCATTAAATTAATTGCTAGTAAATTATATGTCACTCAAGTTCTAAAGACATAAATGAGCACAATAGTTTCTATTGACTAAACTAATACATTTTTATTTCTTTCAGAAATGGTCAAATTTTGAGTTCATTTTTTAGCCCTGGTTTAAACTATGGAGTTTCATAAGTAAGTGGAAGATAAACTTGATTCATCTATTTTACATAAAGGAACAATATTCATTAGTAATAATTATCAATATTGATAATTATGTTGTAATACAAGTTAAGTTCTTGTAAGAAAGTGTAACCAAAATCATTGATAAATTTAAGTTTGGAAAATATGATTCAATTATTACTTCAATAAATTTATCAAAAATAATAATTGTCATCTATCCTAAGTATAGATGAAGATTTTGATTTAAATAATTAATACAAATTATAACTCATTGTAAATATTATTATAAAAGTTTTAATTAGTGCATTATTCTAAACTTAATTTTTATCAGAAAAAAATATAGTGACAATAGTTATATATATTTTTATTTTAAAACATTTAGTTGAGCCCCTAATAATTATTTAGATAGTTTAAGAAAACAGTGTGATATCAATATTAAAAATGTTATTTTTAGAGAAATTCAGAAGTTAAAAATAAATATGGGTTTAATGTAGTTCTCATTGTTTTGGTAGAGAGTAACTATAATAATCTTGAATAATTAATTAGTATTAAATGGTAGGATTATTGTATTTCCTGAATAGATTTTGTCTTACAAACCTTTACCAGTGATGACTTAGGAAAAAGAATCTAACAAGATTACTATATGATATCAATTCATTACTTAAATTGGCAAAAGATAGCTAAAATAGAGATAAAAGATCTAACCCTGAGAGTCATGCATTATTGTATTCATACTGACATCATGCACAACAAAAAAAATATGCCATATTGTTTCTTAAAAGATGTCCTGCATTTAATTATTTTCAAACTTTATATGTATTGAATCTATAAAAAAGTATTATAATTATATTTTTATTCGTTATTATATCAATACTATTATTTAACTTTTTATTCAGTTAAAAAAGGACCTATTAAACGGTAAAAGTGTGGGAAAAAATATATCATTGCAAAAAAACCCCCACAAAGCTATTTCTTATAGTCTATAATAAAGTAACTGTTAGTTTTATTACAACAGAAAATCATGGGATATTAATGTGTAAACAACTTTGACTTTATCAATAATTATGAAGATTTTAAATATTCTTGTGAAAAAAAAGAAAAACTTTGCTTCTTACAACGTTTTGTTACATTGGAAAAGTTCAACCATTTTGTTGCTTCCTTCAATGTTTTTTAATTTCATTTTTCCAGTTTTGTTAATGTAATTTCAATCTTTTAAAACATTTGCTTAGAAAAATGTAATTTAAAATCAATATATACATATTGTATATAAAGAAAAGCTTTGTTTAATACTTTAACAATATATAATAGGCATGCTTTTAACTATATGTAGATATATTATTATGAATATGACCACTGAGTAGCTGAAAGCATGCTTAGCATATTGTAACAGTCATATTTGTATATTCACACAACAAAATCCAAAGTTTTAGTAAATCATTCCAAGGCTGATCAAAATGAGGCTGTTGAGACCCCGAATCCAATCTCACCTGTTATTTTACCAACTCTCAAAGATTTACTACCTTATGGATGACATATATGAGGCTACACTAGTATTTTCTTAATTCACATGTTGGCAGTAGCACATTGGTGAAACATGAGACTATGATATAAATTGGCATGACTAAATTATAGCTATATAAATGTGAATCAACTAACAGACATAATTAAATTTAGATTGTGATTCATAAATATTCAAACAATAACTAATTACTAGTTAATAATTAATTAATGAATAATGAGTAAAACTTAGACACTAAGCAGAGTTATATTTTAAACAAATTTAATAAAAAACAAAATTTAAGTAATAAAGTAAAATAAAAAAAAACAATTGAATGACACAAATTTGTTTCACTCACAGGTGATGATGATAGAATAAGTTACAGGCTGTTTTAACTTACATATTTAGTATTGGGTCTCACTCACAAGTGATGATGATTTATCGTTACATTTTGTTTAAATTTACAGATTTAAGATTTGATCTCACTCGCAGGTGATGATGATTTATAAAGTTACGTTTTGTTTAAATTTACAGATTTATGATTTGATCTCACTCACAGGTGACGATGATTGATAAAGTTACATTTTGTTTAATTTACATACTTATTATTTTCTCTCACTCTCAGGTGATGATGATTTATAATTTACCAAGTTACATTTTTATCAGCTCTATTATTACAGCAATACAGGTTTATTTTAAGTTTAGCTCATGATTATCTATGCCTTATTTATGCTATGTTTGTGGCTTAGATTTGCTTTAGTTAATCTGCAGAAGTGATCATCATTAATCATAATTCTCTATATAGATTATAAGCTTACAAAACTAGATTCTGTTTCAGATCAAAGCTGAAATATAAATTATTATGGAGAGATGAACTGATAGTGGGTAGTAAGACTTCAGATACTAAGACATATATAAAACATACTATCTGAGTCTGTGCATCTCGAATGTGCTCTTGTTTACCAGATTTGTTACCATGTAACTGGTTACTTTTTCTACCAAGCATATTGCTGTGAAAGAGACCTTTTAAGACTGGGTGATCGAACAGCTTATCAGGATATCTGGATGCTTCTGATTCAGTCTTAAGCGGAGGTACTGGGATGACTCTTAAAATCAAAACCCTTTGTAAAATGAGAGCTGTCCGAACTAAATAGATATGATGGCCATTAAAACCAGAATCTCATTCAAGAGATAGCACACAGAAATAAGTAAATGCATGTACGTGCTTCCTAAGAACACATTTGCCTCACTGACTACATCATTATATAATAAAATTGAGACACAAAACATTAGTTTCCTTCTATAGAACCATCATAAATCAGTACATAGATTAGTATTTATAATTATGCTATTAAAGAAATATAATGAATGCAATTTATTAAGTTATCTATATAGGCATATATATATATATATATATATATATATATATATATATATATATATATGCCTATATATATAGATTTTGGTAAAATTTTGAATTTAATCTAGTACTGTATTGTTTTATGGTTTTGCATTATATATATATATATATATATATATATATATATATATATATATATATATATATATATATATATATATATATATATATATATAAGGAAGACTACAGCATATTTTGGGATAATTATGATTAAATTCTGGTTCTATGCTGCATTTAGTCACTTCAGCTAAATATTAACCATATTTTTCATTTAATGCAATCGCTTAATTATACACCTAAACCAAACTTTATTTTACTAGTTTTGGAAGGAAGTTTCATTTGTGTGCTAATAAACACAAAATTATCTACGTGTGAGAACCTCTAATCATTTCTCACTAGTTAACTTAAATGTGAATAAACTCCATTCTGAATCAACATAGCATAAACATATAAACAAATAATTGAAAATAATATCGGCATAGACTTAACCAAAAAAAACATATAAAATTATAAATAAGATTTTACGTAAGTGAAATCTAAGATTTGGCTTTCTTTACCTAGTGAAAAGAAACGAAAGTAAGATATATTAAATATCAAATCAAATCAGGATAAATTATTTTAACTCGGCTTAAATTAGAGTAAATCCTACTAACTGAGTTTAAATCAGTTTAAATCAGGCAAGATTTACAATAACAAATAATAATATAAAATTTACATTTTAATTCAAGAATTACTATTTGAAAGTTTGAAATACATTAATTTAAATTATATTGGCCACTTATAATAATTTTAACTAGCTTTGATAGGTTATGAGATTTAGTTTAAATGTTCATTTTAAAATTACAGAAGTGTTACCACTTTAAGTTTTTTCTAAAGCATGGTTATTCACTGTTGATATTGAGCATGCTGTTATTTGTATCTGGCATTGGTCATCCTGTCCCCACATCTTGTAGACTATTTTCGGGCACAGGAAAGCCAGTCTTTGGCCTTACTTAGCCCATCTTCTTCAGTATAACAACTTTAGCATTCTCTTAAACTTAATAATATTTTTAACTAAAAACAAAATGGCTGCAATAGGTCTTTTTACTCTTTCCTCCCCTCTCTTTTTACTTTAGCCACATATGTTTTTCTTTATTAACTACCTGTAATAATGTAAAAGCTAAAACCACATGTTTTTTATAGTTCTTAATTTTAGATCTGCCTTCCTAATTACTTTACTACACTTTGACAACCCAGTGACTCCTGCTGTTATTGATTTTTTTACAAGCTTTGGTCAAGTTAATTTCTTCCACCTTATTTTAAAATCTGTTTTTATTTTTAATTTTATAAGTAGGTCAAAATATAGTGAGATAAATCAATTTTATTATTTCTTTATGAAAAATAAACCTGAAATTCAGCAAGCCTTTATGAAATCTAACAACCTTTATTATATAAGTGTAACATGTTTAAATAGAATATAACTACATATGCAGAAATATTACAATTTCAAATATTACATTTATAAAATTATTTAAATAAAGAAAACTTATAATGTTTAAACTTATCATACCATTTCTTCTCTGCATATATATATATATATATATATATATATATATATATATATATATATATATATATATAGGTCTTGGTTACACATACATCAAGATTCACATTTATTTAGCAAATAGTAATATATATATATATATATATATATATATATATGCATACAAGTTGATTTACTATACATATACATACGCTTTCCACATATGCTATAATATATGCACACATACATAACTATGATTATTAATCTTAAAATTAGTCTGATATATGAGGATTTGGATATAAAGGTATGTAAATAAAAGTACTACTATAGCATATAGTAGGTGTAACAGTAGGATAGACATATCTGACTGTTTCAATATCATACTGTTAAATATTAATCTAAGCTTTTCTTTATATACATTTTATATGTGTAGATTTTGAATTACATTTTTGATAATGTTTTTTGATTTGCAATACTTTTTTAAAAAAATATTTTCTATTCTGATTTAAAATAGATTGTCTTTCTATAGATCTGAATCTCATAACTGTACAAGTAGCTTTACTGCCCATCATTTTTATATGTGTAACTCATTATTAAGTATAACAGTAAATTTATAAATGTAAAATAATACTATTTTTGTTCCATCTTTAGTTAATGTAGTTTATCAAAAAGCAATTATGTAAAAACAAGTACGTATTACATTTTTCTATTTCATTTTTATTTTATCAAAATATCACATAATCTCCATTTTATATGCTTACACATGCTGCTAATAAGAGTAGCTAACTCTCTATACTGTAGTTCCAACAAATATAAGCCTTTGCAATTAATGGACGCAGGAAGGTTTGTGCATAAAATCCCTATCTAGTGCCTAATCATCTAACATCCCCAAACTGTTTTCTATCTTGGGAGTTTTATCAGTGATGAACCTAAGATTTGAGAGCATTTTATCTAAATGTATAGATGTTGAACTGAGTTCAAATTTATATGGCTATACAAGCAAATGAGTTTGTATTGAAAACATTATGATGTTTTCATTTTAGTCTCCTAGCTTTATAGTTAACCAAATAGGTAAAAGGTGGCTGCTGGAGAGTTGCATTAGATTCTAAGATCTAGATGTAGTGCTCTCAAATCCAAGGTTCCTCACTGATAAAAGCCATAAGCTAAAAACTAATATGGAGATGTTGGATGAGTAAGCACTAGATAGGAATTTTATGCACAAACCTTCCTGTATTTATTTATTAAGAAGTATTGCATTTGATGAAACTACTGCATGAGAGCTTACTCCTCTTTATTTCATGATTACATACATTTCATGGAGTTCTTCAAAAGTATTATCTAAAACTAACAACTAATACTTATTACCTATGTATTAAAACAATGAATCAATGTAGCATTAATGTTGATGTGACATTTTGTATCAGAAATAATTATTTTGCTTGAATTTGACATCTGTCCCACATCATCAGATATTAGTCATTTTTGCATTCTTTTTAGTTAAAATAATTTTAAAAATTCCATAAATAATTAGTATTATAAAGTCATTCCTGTTGAAAATATTTTGTGATTATTTTTTGCAAAATATATATATTTTAATTTTTTAGATTTTTTTCCAGTAACTACATATTCTCTTTAGGAAAATAGCTGTATTTATTATGGTGCCAAATATATCATTTTGTTTCATTAATTGCTCGAATCATTGCAGCCAAGAATAATAAAAGAATATTGTGGAGAAGTTTTTCTTGTATGGATGAATATATAAAAGAGATCATATACAAAAATGGTCATTGAAACTGTACAAACTTAGAATGAAAGATTAATAAAAATAATTGAACATTTTATTGCTTTGAAGTTCATAAAAAGTCTGAGCATCAGATGTAATGGGGTTGAAACCACAATCCACAGGCCTTAATGTTCAAAGGCTACTATTTTATCATAGCACTAAACTGCACAGGACAATGAAAGGATGAAACAAAAAGGAAATTATACAATATCTAATACATCATAGTTTATCAAGGTCCATGTTGACTTTTTTTCTTAGCTAAACTTATCTTAAATAGATATGTATTATTTTAGTCAGTAAATGTTACTCTGCAAAATTTAACAGGATCAAGTTTTTTTAAAAGTTATAAACACCTGCCAATATTTTTGATTGACTGAGATTTACAATAAAGATTGAAAATTTCTTACAATTATTTGAATTCCTCAATAATAATCTTTGAAAACCGAATAAGATTAAATATGGAACTTTTCAACAATTTTATAAAAAAAATGATTTTAATGAGAATATAGCATCATAGATAAACATGTGACATCCTAAAAATAAATGTCTTTGAATAGTTATAATAGTTTAATTTTTCAATTGGATTATTAAACAAGTTGAAACAGTCTCATTTTTTTTATAACATAATTGTACTCGTACAAACCCACACACTTATACACACACACGCACACACACATATATATACAATTAACACCGACTTTAGATAATATAGTGCAGCATTTTTTTGTTCTTCAATTTGAAGATTTATAAATGGTATTTTCTAAAGTCTATTTTAATTTAAACTTTTAATGTGAAAAATCTTCTATAATATATATATATTTAATGCTGTCTATTTTGAAAATAAAACTATTTTACATAAATACTTCAATTTATTTGAAAAATTAAAGAGAAAAATATGGAATATAATTTGTTGACGGAAGGTAGTTTAATCGTAGAGTCCAAACCCAATCAATTATTTTCTAATTTTTTTACTTATATAATAAAATTTTTTGTAATAGTAAATACATGTAATTATTTTTATTGCGATAGCTTTGAGTTGCCAAAGAAATAATTAATCCCCAGCCTGTTATTAAACGAGCAAAATTAAATACTAGCTCTATATTGTAGGAAATACTTTGTTGTTCAAATTGCAATCAAAAATGCTTTTAATATTTAATGAAAATTGCAATTAATTCTCTTTGCAAACTATACAACACACATTTAAAAATTCATACGGATTTTATGTTTAACTAAAAGGTAATCTAATAACAGCAAGATAACGCGCATCATTTAAAATTCATTATGGAAATTTTTGTGTGAGAACATAGATAGAATATAAAATTTAGTGTAAAGAAATTAATTTGTTTGCATAAAAAGTTAAAATATTAAAAATTATTCAAAATATTCATCGCGATGTGTGTAATATTTATCTTTTTTGCATACAATTCAATCATGAATGCACATTCATGCATAATTAAATAAATTTTAGTATTTAGTGAAGAATGATTATTGTCAATAATTGAATGGCTAAAATATATAATAGGATATACTAATATATATATTAATTATTTAATTACCACGTAAATATGCAATCTATTAATATTATTGCACTTACGTCTTGTATAGAAATTTACGGTCTTATTATATAGCAACTTTGAAGCAAATAAAAATAATAATTTAATTGATTTATTGATCACGAGTTCATATGAACTTCAAGCATTGAAAGTAACAAACTTGGTCCAAGGACCTCACATTCCAGTGATTAACATATTGTATCACTGCACTAAACCATAGAGGTCATCTGTAGGGTGACCAGATTTTGCTAACATAAATCTAGGGCAGCAAAAAAAAAAAAAAAAGAATTAAGAATTTTATTTGCCTTTTTTATTTTTTTTTTGCTACATATATACTCAGTCAAATTTTAAAAAGGTCTGCAAGCCGAATCCATGCCCGTTTGAAATTTTAGAATGTCCAAATAGTTAGATGGATTGTGTTGGTCCTCATGCATGAGGAATGGTGATCTTTATCTCCAACTTACGTGCCAAAATGGTACATGCTAACATAGCAATGGATAATCTTCCTGATAGAAACCTACTGCAATAGTACTTCAAATAGAGAACTGTTGCCTACCAGAAAACAAAGCTAAGAGAAAAGCTGCTGCCCAAGATTTAGGTAATGACCTTCACGACTACCGCAAGAGTTCTCAGATGAATTTTAATTATTAATTTTCAAAACTATAGCTATAGTAAATTTAAAAAAATGCCCAGTTTAAAAACTAATAGTTTAAATCTTTTTTTATTTCTAACTGTAAAACCAATAATAAATACTCACTTGATTTACAGTAAAATATCTCTGTAAAATCTATTATCTTAAACCTGTTAAAGAGATAAACTAGTAATTATTTTGTTAATTAAATTCTGTTTTACTCTTCTATTTGCAGTGAAATCTATGCTCTCATATATTTAAGTTCTTAATGTTTTATTTAGATATGTGATGATATGCCAAATATAAATTGAATTGCATAACTCACCTCTTCACTTAAAATTCTGGGCAATTCGGAAAATATAATAGATATGGGAGGTACTTGTTCTTTATTACCATATAATCCTTGATAGAAGTCTTCTACCCATTTCATGATGTCATCTTTCTTTTTAGTAATAATTTCATCTTTTGTTCTTATTGCAGATATAAATTTCCTACCAATACCAAAATGTTGTTTTACACTCTTGAGACTTTTATTCTCTTCTACAGCTTTCCTTGCTAGTTCACAGTTATACTTCCATATATCATTTTCAACTCTATTTTGCACCATTTTTCAAAATTCAAGGTATTCAATCCTTCTTAATGCATCATTTTTGTATATTTTCATATTCCTTCTTTTCTTCATAAATTCTCTAGTCTCAGTAGAAATTTTATTGGTCAATTGCTGCTTCTTTCTACCGGCTATCTTTGTTGCAGTTTTTAAAAGTGTATCACTTATTTTCTTATTAATTTGATTCAAATGTAAATCATATTCAAAATCTACCCATACATGAAGCCAATTTGTAAGTTCTAATTTAAATTTATTAGAATGTTACTGAAACTTAGGAATATCAACTGTAAATATTGTTTTTTAAAAATATTTTTTCTCTTTCTAGTTTTGCTTTAACACATATCTATCTTTTATCAGTTTTATACAAAATTTTTACAAGATAACTGCAAACTAGTCTACAGAGAACATTGGATTTCTACCAACCAAAAAAACAAGCTGAATTTAAAAGTGGGTTTAGTACAGTAGATCATATTCAGATATTGAGAGAAGTTATAGAAAGGACAAATAAATATGAGTTGCCATTATGCTTTGCATTTGTAAATTATGAAAAGGCATTTGATTCTATAAACATTTCTTCAGTGATTAGAGCATTGGATCATCAATGTATAGATCCAGGATATTGTCATATTTTGAAGAATATTTATAAAAATGCAACTGCAACAATTAGATTACATAATGATACTAAGAAAGTCAACATTGAGAAGGCTGTAAGACAAGGTGACTCCATACCTCCAAACCTTTTTGCAGCAGTGCTGCAAGAAGTATTTTGTGGTTTAAAATGGGAAGCTAAAGGAATAAAAGTAAATGGAGATTATTTAAGTCATTTAGATTTTGCAGATGATGTAGTCATTTTTGCAAATAATGCTTTAGAGCTTCAGGAAATATTGCAGACATTATCAGATAAAAATTGGAAAATAAGACTAAAGATAAATGTTAAAAAGACTAAAGTAATTTTCAGTGGATGTTTTCAAAATATGAAAATAAAGATTGAATATGATGAGCTAGAAGAAGTTAACAGCTACATATACCTTGGTCAGATTATTAATACAGACATAAACATAATGGATGAAATAAATCCTAGAATTTAAATTGGTTGGAGTGCTTTTGGTAAAAATAACTTGATACTAAAAGAAATATGCCTTTGTGTTTGAAGAGGAAGGTTTTTAATAAATGTGTTTTACCAGTTCTTACTTATGGATCTGAGACTTGGACACTTAATAGAAGGGCAATACAGAAACTTCAGACCACTCAAAGAAGCATGGATAGATGCATGATAGGAGTAACAAGAAAAGATCAAAAACATAATATATGGGTAAGAGAAGAAACAGGTATTACTGACTTCATTGAAAAAATTAAAAGACTGAAGTGGAGTTGGGCTGGACATATTTCTAAAAGAGATAATAATAGATGGACAATTAAAATCTTAAACCGGATTCCAAGAGATTGTAAAAGATCCAGAAAGAGACCACATGTGAGATGGATGGATGAAATAAGAAAGTGTGTAGGTGTGATGTAGAGAAGAGAATCTAAAGATTTGAGAAGATGGATTGAACTTGGAGAGACCTTCATCCTGCAGTGGATTGATAATGGTTGATGATGATAATGCCAAATATATTTTGAACCAGCAAGTGAATATATTTTAATAATTTTATCTTGAAGATAATATTTCTATCTTTAATTTAGTAATAATTATGATATAACGCTTAGTTATATCACATGCGAATCGCTATTTTGAATTTAAAATTCATTAATTAATAACTGATTGCCTTGCGATGATTGCCGTAATTTAAATCAACTCTGAATTTGATTTCATATATAATTGTTATAGTTTGCGAGTTAAACTGATAAAGTATGATTTTAAGCATAGTTTTACTTAATTAATAATAGAATTATGGCCAGGAAGATATTAATAAAGCATATTTAGTTATTTTTATTAATTCCAATCCTCGTAAATATGCTTTCCTTCCCTTTTTATTAAATCTGATTAGAGATGCGAATTAATTGTTTGTTAAATGAGGTTATTAATATATTTAAGTAACCCCTCTCTTATTATAGTATATTTTAAATGTCTATAGCAAAAGTATGTAGGGCTAGTTTGACAAGCTCTCTCTATAATATGTATTATTCAGTATTTATCCGAAACTAAGATAACCTTTAGTTTGATGGATGACAATTTGTGTAATTATTGAGCTACATTATTGTTAGAATATTAGAGAAACTTAATAAATAGTCACAATATTATCACTGTAATAATTAAATTATATTTCTGGCTAGCATTATTATTTATCACTTGGAAATACATGATATTAAATGAATATTATATTGGCATATTAAATTCTTATATGCATAGATTATTTGCTGAGCATGAAAGTCAGCTAATACATTTAAATGAATCCAAATATGTATTATCCCAGTGTGATTACATTCCATTGTATAAAGCCTGCAAGCATCTATTTGATCTCAATGTGATCCCTAAATAGTTAATTTTTTTGTTTTTTTGTTTTTCATTACTAATAATTTTAATAAATGTATTTAAATTTATCATATCTTCATTATTCTTTTGTCAGATCCCAATCCAATCCACTTACTTATTAATTATATTACTAGATATTTTTATACAAAATGTCAATATTATATTAGCTTAGACATTAATAGATGTTTAGTCCAATTTTATATGATACATGTGTGGTATGTCTAGGTTATTATGTTTGTCCCAGTTTGGAGTCAGCTCATGATTAAAATTAAGGCCCATCTGTAATCTCAGATATATCAATCATGTGGTATTAAATTACAGAGTTCTGGTAAATGAGTTGGAGCTTCTTGATCTTACCATCCCATTTTGATCAGCTTTAATGTGTTGGACTCTGGATTTTGTTATGTGAATGTAAAAATCTGACCATTACAATATAAATAATACATTTTCAATATATTTTTATCTACCAAATGCTTTTAACATTCTTAAGTTTTAATTGTAAATTAGATTTTAGCATTGTGTGAATTTCTTATAATAACATATAATGCATTGGTCAAACTCATTTCTTGCTGTATATAAAAACAATTGAACTGTTGGTAAAATTTGAAAGTCAACACAAATTCCATTCAAGAAATAATGAGTTTGAATTATTCATTCTTTTTTATGTTTATCAGACTGTGATTAATTTAAATATAGATAATACTTATCAATATATTTTTATCTTACAAGTGTTTTTAGCATTCTTAAGTTTTAATTGTAAATTAGATTTTATCATTCTGTGAACTTCTTATAATCAGGCAATAATAAGTGGGTCAAATTTATTCCTCACTGTATATAAAAACAATTCAACTGTTGGTAAAAAAGTTGAAAGTCAACAGAAATTCCATACAATAAAAAAGTTTGAATACTTTACTTTTTTGTGTTTAGCAAAATAGTTTAGTGTTTTTTTTTTTTTTACATTTTGCAAAATAGCTTATATACACAAATGTACTTATTATTCTTACTACACTATTGTATGTGCAACTTCTTGGATCGATTTTATGAGGTTGAATATGTACTTATATTAGTGAATTTTTAAAATTAAATTTTAATTAAGACTTTTGAAGGTTTTAGTGATTTTTTTTGCGGAAGCATTCATTTTGTTCAATACATGGACGCTTCATCCCCCCACACATATATATATATATATATATATATTGAAGCAATCAATGTCTAATCATCATCGATGCTTCATGTTTCACAATCTAGACTAACCTCCTAGGGGTCTGCAATTCAGACCTTGCTATAAATATATGCTATTCACTCATACACTGTATGCTGAATCATTAGAAAGATTAGTAAGATTAATTTTTGTTTAATAAAAAATGAAACAGTAGTTTTAGTGGTGCGTATATATATTATGACTAAAGCAATAATTTTATTGCTATGAAAATACATTTGCTAATATATTTGTAATTATTTTTATATCTGTGAGTATTTAATGTAACAACAAAGAAAAATGGGGAAGGCTTGAAATACTGAAATTATCTTTATCACTAGTCAGATCGTTGTCTATAATTAAAATTTATAAATTTTAAGATCGAAAACAAATCGTTTATCAGTTGTTGTCGAATGATTTAAAATAGCTAAAAATGGTATTTCAAGCCTTATCTATTGAAAATATTTGCTAATTAAATGTTGTTTTTTAAGGGATTATAGAGATAAGATTGGTATTTGAAATTGCATTCTGGGCAGTATTAAAATGTTATAAAAGGAACCACATAACAAAGGAAGTTAGTTTACTTTGAGTTACTTTCAGTTTTTAGTTGAGTTCAGAGGAGTTTTTAGTGAGTTGAGTTGAATTACTTAAGAAGCCAACACAAGTTCTGTGTGATGAAGAGTGAGTAGTGGAATCTAGCACCTTTTTCTTCTTCTCTTCTTCCAGCCATCAAAAATTCATCTGACCCACCATAAGAGATGACGTAGATTTGCCAACCTACCTGCTACTATGCTGATATCTTAGGTAAAATCATGAAATTTCGAGCTGCTTTAATACGAACATTCACGGGTGATTTATAATTTGTAACTAAATTAATTCATAGATCCATTTGTGATGTTTTGCTAATTTTGCTCGTAAACTCTCTCACTCTATAATCCTTTATTAATACTTCTGTAATTCTAAATATATGTTACTTTCATGCTTAATTTATGTTTATGTAACTTTATGCGGCTCAAGTAAATATATATATATAACTTATTTTGTTTAATATATATATTATTTTCTTTAATATGTTGGTATCAATCAATCTCGTGACTTTAATTAAATTCATTAGTAAAATTATTTTCTAAATCATCTATCTTTTTATGTACATAGATGATATGTGTACCTGTCTATTTATTTCCCAATTAAATATTAAAATACTGATGTACATACCAATCTATTTATTTTCTAACCATTTTTTAAATCTACAAATATGGATATTTATTGTAATTGGGTAAGATTGTTAAAGATGTAGAGGTCTACTAAATTATTATATTTTAAATATTTGAAACTGCCTCAATAAATTACTTTTAAAGCCAGAATAAAAATTTTAAAAATATTTCAGCTTCAATTTTATATTGTCATTGAAAGGAAATAAAATTGAATAATTTTTAATTTACTAAACTTCTTTTATAATCAATCTCTGGCTTAGAATAAGTTTTATTACTTTTATTTTACTCTGAAATTATGTTGCTCTGAGATCTTTTTAATTTAAGCTAAACAACAGATAAGTTAATTTATTTTATTAGACAAAATAAAGAGTATTTCAAAATTTTAACATTATTTTTAATAAAATGTGATTTTAAAATATGGTTAAATGTAACATTTATTAAGGTTGGCTCTTGTAAACAAACAGCGAAGAACTGCTAATACTGTGTGTGTGTATATATATATAGGAAATGAAATATATATATATATACATGTTATGTAGTCTTTGAATCGAGTCACAGTGTCATAAAAACTTTAACTTTAAAGAAATATAAAAGTAGGCATGATTTGAATTAACAAAAAGTAATTGTTAATAAACATTTCGATAGTATAACAACATAATTATAAAAGATTATGTAAAATGTAAAAAAATAAACAAATATTCATTTATTTTCTATAAAAAATGTGCCCAATATAGCATGTTAGCCGAGAGGTCATCGCAGCCGCCTTGCAAGCAAGTAGTTGGTTGCAGACAGTTGTAGGTTCGCCTCCCGGCCTATGCTATGACATATGAACTACAGCAAAAGTGACTTTCGAAATTGTTGTAGGCTGTAAATTTAAATGTTTTTCCCTTGGTAAGTGGATAAGCATGCAATATTTATAAACGTTACAGTCTGTCATTTTAATGATGAAAATTCAATTATCGCTTGCATAATATGAAAATATATAAAGATAGTTATAGGTACATATTTTGTAATTTGAGTTGAGTTTACAACCATCGCAAATCATTATTTAGAAAATATTTTGTTGCTTTTAAAGAGCAATAAATAATTAAAATTTAAAACCGGCATAAAGATTATAGAGATGCCTCTGAAAATAGGCATATTGGTTTCTGAGTTGTGGGAACACGTTTTTGGTAAGCAAGAAGATGGTATGATGGGAATTATAAAGATAGTATAGAGAAGGTATTGTTGAGCTAGTTGAGAATCGAAAAGGCATCCACAGCAATAGTTAGAAATAATAGATTAGACAACATTATAAAGCCTTCAGTTTTCAGTTATCTAGAGATTAAATTCAGATGAGTGAAGATGATGTCAACCATGTTTAGATGCTGTTTCCATTGATGAACCACAACTTTGAGAAAAAAAACTAAGTATCAATTAAAAAATTATTTATTAGTTGATCTATTGTATTGGTGAGAAGCATTATTTATAAATATACCTTCCTCAAGAATATTGGCAGAGAGTATTTAAGTATTTATCATCCCATTATCTTTCAACCATATCATGACTAATAGAAAAGAATGATCTACCTTTACCTAATATGATGTTTGAAATATAACTTATCTATTATGTCAAAAGTATATTGATCTGATCCAGATATAACTTGCATTATTGCTTAAATGTTTGTCTATGATAATCAGAACCTATATTTACCAAGAAAATTTTAAGACCAACCTGTAATGAAAATATTTCCTAAACTATCCATGAAATTGGAAAAAATATCAGTAAAAACAACTGAATTATAAATCCATTGTGACTTTCAAAGTCAAAAAATGAAGCTGACTAGTCAAAGCATTGAGATACAACTTATACATATATTTACTTGATAATATATAAAATATACATTTAAATATTGGTAAGAAATTTAAATACTTCAATTTAAAAAAACTTATTATGAAAATTAGTTATTTGCAAATGTTTAAACTTATTTTAGTGAGTTATAGATAGATAGAATATAGATTTTTTAATTTATTGATCTATTGATATCTTTTTTATATTAATAACATGATGAACATATTTTTATTTTTCACAGAAATAAATCAAGATGTTCCATGGAAAATGAAAAGATTGACTCAATTGCAAGATGTGCCAAAACATATATATAGTAGATAGTAATTTCACATTTACTGATGGACAATAAATAAAATTACTTGAAAGTAAACTAAGATTTAGTATTATGCCAAAATATATGCCATTCAAAATTCTATAATTTAAATATCTAAAAACATGATTTTTTTATGTCAATATTTTTTGTTATTTAAGTTGTTATAATGAATCTGTTGTCTACTAGTTAACTTAACCTATTTTTATTTTATCCTCATTTTCACATAAAGAAATATATATTTTTCTTTGTTTAATTAAATAAGATTAGTATGTACGGCCATCATTCTCAATATCTGTTTCCAGAAGAGTTCAAATTAAGGTTTATAACATTATAAATAAAAGCTATTTCAAGATTTTTATAGTTCTTTTATTATATTTAATATAACTAACAAGAATCAACAAATTAGTTAAAATGATTTATTTCATAATGAGCAATAAATAATACTTCTGTATATAATGTAAAAATAATATGAAAAATAACAATTCGTGTCAATTGTTAATACAGAGTTTAATATAAATAAATAAAAACAAATAATATTTCCAAGCGCTTTCAACTCTTACGATTAGATTTTCGATTAGCATGGAGAACTCCACCTAACCTTAATAGGTTAATAAATAATTCTAATAAATCAGGAGGATAAAAGCAGTGTTGTATACTCTATTAGATGCGCACAAATAAATTGTAGTGCAATATATGTTGGAGAAACCAAAACAAATATTAAATATCACCTTCAACAACATAAATATACTTATAATAGAGCAAGAGAAGATGATACAGTTTATTCAGCTTTTTATGTTCACCAAAATAATACAGGCCATATATGTAGTCCAAAGGATTTTACAATATTAATGAATGAAACACATGATAAAAAATGCAAGATTAAAGAATCATATATTATACAAAATTCATCTTGTGCTATGAATTCAAAATTAACCAGCTTTCCGATTAGTTGTTCCTGGCTAAATACAATGAAATGTTAGATTCACCATCTAGGAGAAAATAGAATTGTTTACCCTGCCTTGATAAGGACTCATAAGAGTTGAAAGCGCTTGGAAATGTTATTTGTTTTCATTTATTTATATTAAACTCTGTATTAACAATTGACACGAATTGTTATTTTTATATTATATACAGAAGTATTATTTATTTATTTATTTACAATGGAACGTGATTGGAAGTTTAAAGAAGCAATATATTTGCGAAGAAAGTGTATTGTAGCTAATGAACGTTTTATTTTCTTTAAGAGATGTTGTGAGTTTAATATTCCAAATTCTTGTAAAATTAAAATTAATTATAGTATACGTAATAGAATTAATGCCACGAATATAATACAAAGAACTTTAGTTCATTTTTTATTGAAGGATAGCAGAAAATAACTTTTTTCGATAATAAAGAAAGAGAAAATATTGCAACAGTTTTATTCATTACCGTTATATACATAATGTTGGTTTAATAAATTTAAAAAAGATATGCAGTCTAAGTATTCAAAGAAATTTGAGTTTTTATTATATAAGCAAAAGCATATTAAATTGCGAAATAATAATCAACAAGTTGTTAATTTATCTAAATATGAAATTCCGGATAACATAAGTGAAATTTTATCATTTGGGCCTAGATATATATATATAGTTTTTGGAAAAATGCAAAGGCTGAAGTAATTGCAGATGTGGAAGCAGCATACGACGGTATTATTACTAAAGAAAATGTTATTAAAGTTATTTCTCCGAAAATTAATGCATTATCTAATAAATTGAATTATAGTAAACAGCAGGCTTTGAATGATGTTAAATTATTTTTAAATAATAACCAGCTGATTTGTTCTAAGGAAGATAAATCACATAGATTTGTATTAATGGATAAAGATACATATGAAATTAAACTTAAACAACAAATAGAGAGATTGAATTTTATTAGAATTAAAAATTATAATATAAAAGCTATGAAAGATAAGTTTGTTTCAAAGATTTTAAGAGCAAGTGGTAAAATGTTTCTTACTAATAAAGAATATAGGGAAGTTATCCATCAGCAACTTTTATTCCACAAATGTTTGCGAATGTAAAAACACATAAGCTTAATGCTCCTTTAAGATTAATGATGGATTTTACAAGGGCATATTATCAAAAGCTAGCAAAAATTTTAGTTAAGTGGATTTTAGATTTTGTTGGGTTTGGAAAATATACATTAAAATCGTCATTTGATTGTGTTACTATACTTAATAAAACAGCTATAATTAAGGGGTATGAGTTTGTTTCATTGGATGTGGTGGAATTATATGGATCAGTGGATCGATCTGCATCTATTACAATTTTGAGAGATAAATTGTGTTCTAAAAAAATGCCACAGGATAAAATATCTTTCATTATAGATGTTTTAATTTGGATAAGCAATGATATTGTTGCAGCACATGGTAGTAACTTATATAGAATGGAAAAAGGATGGCCAATGGGTTTGGCTGTAAGTGGATTATTAAGTAATTTGTTTGTAGATAATATAGAACAGTGAATTTGTGCATCCCATATTAGTAAGAAATGAGAACACATTATATTGTAAATATGTGGATGATGTTTTGATATATGGGCTACCAGACATTATAAAGCAAATTTTTGATAGTTTGCAGAACCAAGATGGTTTAGTTTGGACAATAGAAAGAGAAGACAATTCTAGTATTAAATACATAGATTTGTAAATATCAAGGGTAGATGATAAATTAGTACATAAAATGGTTGTAAAACATATAAATAATAGAAGTTACATTCATCCAACATCTAATGTTCCTTTAGTACACAAATTAGCTGGTTTTAGAGCCTTTTTAACACGTAATCAATGACTGTGTTCAAATGAAATGTATATGAAAGATAATATAAAATGTTATATGCAAGATTTAATACAAGTGGGTTATAATAAACAAATGCTATAATTTACTGTATTGAAGCATTATAAACAATGTCATAATAGTGACCATATAAATGGATGTCATTAGCTTTTATTCCCAATATTAATAAAAATATAATAAAAGTTTTAAGTCAAGACTTTCGCTTAGCATGGAGAACTCCACCTAACCTTAATAGATTAATAAATAATTCTAAGGAAATAATAAATAAGGAGGATAAAAGCAGTGTTGTATACTCTATTAGATGCCCACACATAAATTGTATTGCAATATATGTTGGAGAAACAAAAACAAATATTAAATATCACCTTCAACAACATAAATATACTTATAATAGAGCAAGAGAAGATGATTCAGTTTATTCAGCTTTTTATGTTCACCAAAATAATACAGGTCATATATGTAGTCCAAAGGATTTTGCAATATTAATGAATGAAACACATGATAAAAAATGCAAGATTAAAGAATCATATATTATACAAAATTCATCTTGTGCTATGAATTCAAAATTAACCAGCTTTCCGATTAGTTGTTCCTGGCCAATACAATCAAATGTTAGATTCATCACCTAGGAGAAAATAGAATTGTTTACACTGCCTTGATAAGGACTTGTAAGAGTTGAAAGCACTTAGAAATATTATTTGTTTTTATTTATTTATATTAAATTCTGTATTAACAATTGACACAAATTGTTATTTTTTATATTATTTTCATAATGATCAATAAGACACTGCTGATGATATATTTTTATAATCCTTGAAGTTAAAGAGATGATGATCAAACAGGGAAAGGAATGGACAAATAATAGCAATACATATAAATACAATTATTAAATATATGTATTAAATAAAATGTTTTTAAAAAGCACTGCATATACATTAAGTAAAATTATAGTAGAATATGTCAACTAAAATAAGATTATTAGGGAAAACAAAATAAAATTAGAGCCAGTAATAAATCATAAATAAGGCAAAAAATTAACAAAATTATTTGAGCAAGGGCTGCAAGATGGATGATAGGTGAATGTGTAAGCAACTAAATAAGAAAAAGAAAGAATAATCTATAATAGGAAATATGATAATAAAAGCTTAAACAAAAATTTAAACAAAGCATATATTAACCACAGAGATACAATCAACAAAATAAAGTGAAGTTAAAAAAATAAATAAAAATAGTAGAGGTTGATATGAAAGTAATACAGATTAAAAAAATTCCAGAAGCTCCAATGATAAACGATAATAATGAGTAATATACATAAAGATGATAATGAATATGGGAAAAGAATTGAAGCAAAACAATCAATCTAAATTCAAAAAATGGAGAAAAATTTCATGGTAAATAGAGGAAATGGAAAAAAACCTAATTATTACTAATTCAAGCAAATAAAAGACAACAAGGACAAAATATTTAAGTAATTTGAAGATAGTCACAGCCAGATAAGTTGAAAAGTGAACAACATATTCAAGAAGTTTAAAAATATTCATAAACAAATAAAGAAAGAGCTATTCAAAATTATTGCGATTGGCATGAAAAATGTAAATAAAAAATTGAAGGAAGATTTGAAGAGTTTAAGTCAGAAAAATGAAAGTAATAGAAAATAAAGCAGAACAAAAAAGGCAGAAAGATAAAATGCAAATCTTTATTTTGTATATGTAGTAAGTAGTTAACACTTTTTCTAAATAAGAATCAAGTTACAGCACCAAACATGTAAAGAGAATTAAATGAAATTAGGCAGTTTTTTTTTTGAAATTTAGATTAAGAAAAAAATGTATAAGAAGTCAATGATGTAAAATTGGCTAGTTAAAGTCAAAGCAGATTTAAATTAACAGGCATCTGACATAGAAAAAAATGATAGCTAAAATTAAAATCAGAATAAAGATGAATGGGTAAAAAATCTATCCACAAATTGATCTAAAATGGAAGAAAATTACATGAGCACTAAATTGATTGAGGTTGCCTTGACAACAGTTTGAAATTGTTGATTGTTATTGATATTGGCATTGTCTAAGTGTAGATGGGTTTTTAATGATTACTTACAAATCCATTTAGTCTTGAACGTTATTACATATATATATATATATATATATATATATATATATATATATTGTAATGGATAATAAAATGACCCCAATGGCTGGGAACTAACTGTAATGAATATGTCTCTTCCATTTAAATTGATGAGCATTCTAAATCCTACAAGAATTTATCAGCACAAATCTTTACAATTTTGTTTCAGATGTGCCATACCTATAGTATTGCTGTCGACTTTTTGCCATTTCTATTATTCTCAATCTCATTTCTAATGTTTCGTTTAAATTGTGCCACTATTTATGTATATCAGTTGTACTATAAACTGATTTTATTTTACCAGCAACATAAGTCTCTAGTTTCTTGATCATGTCTGATTCAAATTGACATAAATAGTTATTGTGATGCAAGAAGGTCTCTTAATCCTACAAATTAATGCAATGTAATATTTTTGGGATTTGATGTTGATGCACCCTCCAATATTACGAGGCTTGATAGTCATTTTATAATATAGTGAATTGCAATTCTGCCTTATTTTCAAATTGAGATAGTAAATTTCTATCTCTCTCTATATATATATACATATATCCTTCTATTTTTTGATCCATCCATATTATCTATCTATCTATCTATCTATCTATCTATCTATCTATCTATCTATCTATCTATCTATCTATCTATCTATCTATCTATCTATCTATCTATCTATCTATCTATCTATCTATCTATCTATCTATCTATCTATCCATCCATCCATCCATCCATCCATTCATCCATCCATCCATCCATCCTTCCTTGTGTTTTTATTCCTCTATTTGAACAATCTATGTGTCTGATATTTTTCTACCAATTGATCAATTATAACAATATTGCATCTAACTATCTACACATTTATTTTTTATCTACAAAATATTACTGATATTTAACTTGTCCAAATATTTACCCATCCACCTTCCTATTTACTTATCCATTTACTTAAGGTATATGCAAGAGTTTATTAATGTTATACATTTCATTTGACTATTAAGATTGATTATAAAAAAGTTTAATATATTAAAAATAACACAAATTAGTTTTAATTCTATAAAAATGCAAAATTCAACCTGGAATGTTTTTAAAATTTCTAGAATGAATTAAAAAGTGATATCTTCTGATAGTTATAAATTTAAGTTACTAATAATGTTAGATATAGCTTAGAAAATGTTAAGGTTCATGTTTTGTTTTGAAATTATATTGCTCGGAGATCATTTTAATTTTACTAAATAACAGATGTCTATCTGTTTTTATTAGAAAATGTAAATAATATTTGTGATTTTTTTGACTTTATTTTTAATAGAATGCGATTTGAAAATATAGTTTGGTGTTATACTAATTAATATTGGCTAATGAAAAGGATTACTGAAGAATAGGAAACGATTTTTTTTTTTTTAAATATTATTATACACGGCAAATAATAACAGTTTTAAAACGAACTGTTATTTTAATTCCATTAAATAATAAGCATTGAGCTTTAAATTAAACTACTTGAAAAATCTTAAAAGCATATATATATATTTTAAGTGTCATAGTATATACATATTTTTACGGCTAAAAACCTATATTTTATGCCATATAATTTTAACAATGAAGTATTTCATATAACATAACTAGATTAATAGAAAAAAAAGAAACTTCATAAATATCTTATAGAATACTATACTTCTTTATTTATTTTTTATTTTCAAATTAAAAGAAATATAGAAAAGAAAATAATCCTATGGGGGGGGGGAGTTTTGTAGTTTTATAAATTGACAAAATTCCGATTTATTCCCCTTTTAATTGCAGGTAGATCTAACGAGTCCATTTCATTACTTTTCCCCCCAGTTTTTCTGTATTTCTATCTATCTATCTATCTATCTATCTATCTATCTATCTATCTATCTATCTATCTATCTATCTATCTATCTATCTATCTATCTATCTATCTATCTATCTATCTATCTATCTATCTATCTATCTATCTATCTATCTATCTATCTATCTATCTATCTATCTATCTATCTATCTATCTATCATATCTGAATATCTGTTTATTTATTCATATGCCTATATATCTATAATAGCTATATATGTCTGTCTATTTATGCATCTGCCTATCTCTTTCTTTTAATGTATCTATTTATATACTTAATTATCTATTTATGTATCCAATTATTCATTCTTTCATGTGCGTTTAATCTATCTTTTGAAAAAAACCTAAATATGCATATACATTTATCTTTTGATCTATCTATTATATCTACATTTATCTATGCATATAACTACATATATTTTATTCCTTATCAATAAAATATTGTTAAACTTCTACCTGTCTATTTACCTAATGACTTTTTAAAACACTGTCTTAACATATCACTCTATTTATTTATCTATCAATCTCTCTCTATATATATTGTATATGCATAAGTTAACTAATATTAATGATTAAGTAAGTTATTAAAACTTAAAATATTATTTTTTTGTAACAGCCATAAAGAAATTATTTCACACTGATAATCATTATCATTTTTAACTATTATTGATCCATTGCAGGATGAAGATGTCTGCAAGTTTAAACTAGTTCCTTTATATCTCTAGTCTTTCTTCACTGCAACACACCAGAAAACTTTCTTATTTCATCCATACATCTCACATCAATTAAGTTGTAGGTCTTTTACAAATTTCTTCATAATAAATTTAAAACTTTAACTGTCTACCTATAAACATCTTTTTTAGAAATAAGTCTGGCAGCTCCATTTTAAGATTCTTAACTTTTTAATGATGTCAGTAATATTTGCTTGTTCATCAATGTATTCCACTTTTGATCTCTTCTTGCTATTTAATCACATACATTGCTCCATAGCCTCCTTTTGTTTTTCTTGATATAAATATCCCCATATTATGTAGAGTGGTCTGAAGTTTTAGTATTGTTTTCAATAAAGTATCAACATCTCAGATATACAAGTAATAACTGGTTACTCCTTTTAATAATGTTATTTTTACCAAAAGCATTCCATCCAATATTATTTCTATGATTAATTGCATTCATTATGTTGCCATCTGTATTAATAGTATGACAAAGGCATTTGTAATTATTAATTTCTTTTAATTCATAAATATAAACCTTTAATTTTTTTTTCAGAGAAAATCCACTGCACATTTTTTTAACATTTATTTTTAGCTTTACTTTCCTACTTTCATCTGATAATCTTTGCATCATTTCCTGAAACACTAAAGTATTATGTTCAAAAGCAAACACATCATATCCAAAATCTAAATAGATTAGATGATCTTCAGTTACTTATACTCTTTTCACTTCCCATTTTAATCTACAAAATATTTCTTTTAAAACTGTTGTCAAAAGTTTTGGTATTATGGAATTACCCAGTCTTACACTCTTCTTGATATTAATCTTTTTTATGTCACTATATAACTATTATGACATTTTGATGAATATTATTAAGAATATAATAATACACTGGGTGCTTTGATCACCATCCGTTCTCATTTCTATTAAGATTACCAAATTTATTTACAACACTTCCAATGTTCAAATGCTTTCCAATTTGAGCACTAACATAAATCAATATAATTTTAAAACATTACTGGAATCAAAAGCAATTTGTATATCTATATAAAAATCCACTATTCACAATGAAAACATGTTGATGCAAAAACAATCATCTTTATTTGGTATCCTTCATTATATTTAAATAACTAATTTTGCTGCTCTATCTGATTTACCATATTACTTTCCACTTTGGTTTATAATAAATTTCACTCTATGTGAGCTTACAATATTTATAGTTTTGTTCTAAGATACAAATATTTGAAATAAAAATTTTAAGTCAGTTGTCTTTCCTATTTCTTTTATAATTTTATAAAGTTCATTACTGCTCACTTTATTATTAGACAATTCTTCCAATTTGGGAAATTTTCCTTCACTTGAAATAGATCATTAGTTGTAGGTATTTAAATAAAGTTTTGTTACTGTATAATAGTCTGGGTCTACAATCACAAGATTTTTAGCATTCATAACCTTTTGCCAACAACCATTATTTGGATAGTGATCTTAGAGCCTCCTTGAAATAAGAGTCATAATTTACTTTTGTATTTCATGATTGTAAAAATCATTCACACATATATCCATTGTATTTTCAAGAAAAAAAAATTAATGTTCAATTAAAAAAACATCAGGCACCTAAACAGAAAGACCCTTGTCGATTTTTGATCTTAAAGCACCACATTAGTTGAGGTATGCCAGTGAACATCCCATAGGTGCTTATTTGTTCCATGAATAATGATATAGAAATTACAGCTGCAATGAAAAGAGCCTTTGAAATGTACATAAACTTTATAGTTCCTTTAAGAAATCAAAGAGTAAAGTTGTTTGTTTTCCCATCACTTAACTGTTTTCTACAAGAATGTATATTCTAGAATAATTAAATTACTAGAAAAGTAAAATGTTTGTGACTTCAACAAAAAATCTCGTTTATTTTATTCAGATTAGAAAATGTAAAAAACATGCTAGCTCTAATTTTGCATTGTCATAGAAATCAAATAAATTTGAGCCAATTTTAATTTAGTAAACTTTTTATAATCAATTTTTGGGTTAAAAAAAATATTAAGGTTCTTTTCTTTTTCTGAAATTATATTGCTATGACACAAGAATAGATAAGGCAATTTATTTTTATTGGATAAAATAAATATTTATAATTTTTTTTATGATTACTTTTAAGAGAATAGGATTTTAAAATATTGTTTAGTACTTTGATAAGCTATTATAATGAGTTCTGAAACACAGTAAATATATATATTTTTTTGTTTATAGAATATATATATATATATGTAATGAGGTTTAGTAGCTCTTAACAAGGCTTTTCCGAATATCCCTATTTCCAGACCGGTTTCTAGTTTTTGGAGATAGTGATTTTCAGAAAAGCTTATTAAGAACTATTAAATTTCATTATATAACGTTTGTAGAACAAGATTATTAAATCAAGTCAGGTGATGCATGACTTGATTTCTTTGTGTATATATATAATTCGATGTCTGTATTTTTTTAAATCAATATACGTAATCTTATAATTGAATATTAATAAATACAGTAATTAGATATATGCAAAATATAACTTTAAAAATGTTATGCATTTAGAAGAGCGCTTTCGTTTGAAAAAGTTAAGAGCACGGAATTGTGGGAAGAATAGCCTTTCAAAGTGTTAGTTGACAAAGACTACGTGCTCCTAAGTGAATAAAATTTTAAAGTTATACTTTACATATATCTAATTACTGTATTTATAAATATTCACTTATAAGATTATATATATAAAAATAAATCAAATGATATGAGCCAAAGCTTTCTTAAACTATGAATCTAAAGCCAAGACAAACTCTATATGCCAAGGATGGACTGCATCTTTTAATGTGATCTAAAATGTCAATAGTGACAAAAAAGCTGATATTTAAAATGGTACCAATTAATATTTTTATATTCCTAGAAGTATAAATAAACCCAATTGAAAACAATTATAATTGGGTTTGGAAATAGATTAATAAATAATCATTTAAAAAATTTTCAAAGTCTATTACTTACAAAATAATCTTGACTTAAACAAAGCTAGGTATTTTATAAATGTAAACTACATGCTAATGACTAAACATTAATTTACAATCTGTTGATAAGTAAAACACACATGCTTATTGTATACTTGTGTCTATATATGTAATATATAGGGTATATGAGCACAGACTTTCACATGACCCAACACTCTCCACACTATCTCATAACACTGATACACTCAAACACATATATGTTGAAAAGATAAATAATTATCAATATTCGTATTTCATGCTAAACCAGCAATCATCAGTTGGTCCAGATTACCATCTCTAAACATATATGCCATAAGTGCTCAGATATATACTAAGATAGCCAAACCTCATACTTTAATGGACAGGCTTCAATCTACTCCACACTCTAACTCTTCAACCGTCCATCCAATTGAAAATCTGATGATGGAATGCTCATGTGAAAGTCTGTGCTCATATACCCTATATATTACATATATAGAAACAGGTAGACAATAAGCCTGTGTGTTTTAATTATTACACAGTAGAGATGTCTGCCCATCCCTTGTGTGTATTAAATGGATTATCTCCTGTACATGAGGGGTCAGATTGACCTTAGGTCAACAAGGGTGTGACAAGAATCTCAGCATCAGGGTGTCCTTTGAGCATTCCATCATCAGATTTTCAATTGGATGGACAGTTGAAGAGTAGGAGTGTGGAGTAGATTGAAGCCTGTCTATTAAAATATGAAGTTTGGCTATCTTAATATATATCTGAGCACTTATGGCATATATGTGTAGAGATGGTATCTGGACCAACTAATGATTGCTGGTTTAGCATGAAGTATGTATATTGGTAATTATTTATCTTGTCAACATATATGTGTTCAAGTATATCAGTGTTATGAGATAGTGTGGAGAGTGGTGGGTCATGTGAGAGTCTGTGCTCATAATCTTTTGATAAGATAAATTCTACAAATAATAGATGAATTACATATTTTACTCAGGTGTAAGATCTTTACATAGGTAATAAACCTGATGCACTATAACAGATTGAAATTCCTAAAAGTTTAAATAATCTTTATTAAACAGATGAGTATAGTCTATTTTGAAAGTAGACTAATAAATAATCATCTTCAAAACATTCAAACTCCATAGTTGTTCATTATTACTTAATTATAATCCTGGTTTTGAAAAACTAATAATAATGAATAGCAATGAAAATTTTTAAAAATGTCTATTTTTAAAACTGATTGCATTTTCTTGTTTAATAAGAATTATTTAAAATTTTAACAATAAATAATCTCAATCTATTACTTTCTACAAGCTACCTTTCTTATAAAGATTGAGATTTTAGACCAGAATGAAAGGTGGAGTCTGTCATCAATCACATGGGTTGCCTTGACAATAGATTGTGGAAATGGATAGCCTTTACATTTCTAAAACACTTTCCTTTGTTAAAATCATGTTTAGTATCTAAATAATAATGAATAGCAATGAGGTCTGAAAGTTTTAAATAAGACTATTTATTACATTATTTTCAAAATAGGTTATATTTGCCTGTTTAATAGGGTTTATTTAAACTTCTAGTAACATAAAAATATCAATCAATTATGGACCTTGTGGCAGATTTTATCTACATAAAATTGTAAACCAGAAAATAAGATAGAATCTACCTTTTATTTATGGTGGTTACCTAGGCAATAAATTGCAAATTCATGGCATGAGCAGGCTTGCCATCATGGAATATACATTTACCAAACTTTACTTATCTACTTCAGGATGTCTCTCAAAGTTTAATCCAATTTCTTTGATTTTTAGTTTTCCTTTTTTATATTACACTAGCAAAGTTTCTTATTTCATCTGTCAGTTTAAAATTCTAACTGCCCATCTATTATCATTTTTTCTAGCAATATATCCAGCTGAATTCCATTTCAGTCTCTTAATTCTTTCAATGGAATCAGTATGACTTAATTGTTTCTCTTGTTGATTTCTTCTTGTTACCCCTAACATACATTTCTCCATACTTTATTCATTGGTTTGATATATCTGTGTTGCTTTTTTGTTAAGTGTCCAATTCTCATATCCATATGTAAGAATTGGTAAAATAGATTTATTAAAAACCTTCCTTTTCAAACACATAAACATGTTTTTTTTAATAATATTTAACAAAAACACTACATTAAAGATTGTCTATTATTAATTTCATCCATTATGTTTTAAAGTAATCTATACTTAAAGCTTCAATAGATGGTATTTTAAGCTAAAACAATTTAACAAGCAAAAACTTCATATAATACATCTTTTTACAACTCAAATTAGTAGAATTGGGAGAGGAACTTTATAAATGTCTTGTAAAATACTATGTTTTTTCTGTTTATTTCAGATTTGAAAATAAATCAATGTAGGATCTCAATAAAAAGTTCCTATTTTTTGAAGTTTCATCAATTAGTAGCTTTAATGATAACGCATCATTAAATATTGTAGTTTAACACATTTTTTGTTTTCAAATTGCTGATTAATTAATAATCTATTTAATTTTTTAAACATCAGATTACTTATAATCTTCTTGTATCTCTCTAAGTGTTTGTTTATGCATATATCTGTCTACCTAATTAATTATCTATCAGTTTGTCCATTGATTTATCTACCCCTCTATTTGTGCTTATATTTTTCAGATATCCATATATCTATCATGCTATATAATCTTCCTTATTGTTTATTTCCCCATAATCGGCAGATCCATTTTTTTACTTGTACTTCTATCAATGTTTTTATCATTTCATCAATCTATAAAACTTTCTAATCATCTGATTGACATTCCATGCATGTTGTTTCTTCCACACCTCCATTAAACCATTTATCTATCTATTTGTCTGTTCACTCACATACCAAGCTAGGCATCTATCTATCTATCTATCTATCTATCTATCTATCTATCTATCTATCTATCTGTCTATCTGTCTGTCTGTCTATCTGTCTGTCCGTCTATCTATCTATCTATCTATCTATCTATCTATCTATCTATCTATCTATCTATCTATCTATCTATCTATCTATCTATCTATCTATCTATCTATCTATCTATCTATCTATCTATCTATCTATCTATCTATCTATCTATCTATCTATCTATCTATCTATCTATCTATCTATCTATCTATCTATCTATCTATCTATCTATCTATCTATCTATCTATCTATCTATCTATCTATCTATCTATCTATCTATCTATCTATCTATCTATCTATCTATCTATCTATCTATCTATCTATCTATGTGTGTAAGTATATTTCTATCTAAATATCTACTTGTTTGTGCATTGAACTGTTTGTCATTGTCCATCCATAGTTTATCTTTTCTTCCATTGATTTTTTTATTCACCTATCCATTCTGCACTGACACAACTAACCATTGATTTACTTTATATCTAGCCTTCTATTTATCTTTCGGCCTATATTTTTCATTTATATATCTATTTAATGATTATTATTATTTTAATATTGCTCTAAGCATCACAGAACAATCATGATTACATTATAATTTAAAAAGAAAGGGTTTGAATAATTTGTCTTGTAAAAATAGTACCAAATGGCCATGATGATAATTATATTTTATCGCTTAATAATTTCATTTTTAAAAAAAAATCCAGAAAAAGTACAAAGCAAAAATTTCCTTCAATCAGTTAAAAAAGTACCAAAAATGATAAAAATAAAATATTACTTATAGATATAACATAAAATTTAATAAAAAATATCATGATAAATTTTAACAGTTTTTGTAGGAGAGGCAGAATTTTTTATTTATATTATAAAGATTATCATAAAAACATTTTATAATTGTGTAATGTTGATTGCTTTTGTTTTTGAGAAATAAAATTGACAATATAAATATAAAGATCAGGGAAAGTATTGGAATCTTTATTTAATTAACATGATTAACTGCAAAAAAAAAAGCCTGAAGATGTTAAATAAACAGACTGAAAGATCAGCGTATGGCAACATATGTGAGCTTTTTTTGTGGATCACAGATTTGATTGCATAATCACATAAAATTTATCCTTAATTTTTTACTTTTTGCATTTTATATTTGTTTTTTATTTTCTTTTCAAATTAAAACATGTATGTGTGTGACAGCTAATAATAAAAAAAATTATTCATAATTTGAGAATAAAAGAATGAAGAAAACAACTATTTAAAAATATAAATGTCAAAATTATAGAGAAAAATAAATTTAAAATAATATTATTTTTGCCTTTGTTCTAAAGCAATTTCTGGATGCATAATTAATCCAAAGATATCATATGATAGTATTTTTGGACAACTGATAGTTGCAGGTTAAATGTTTCATTTGAGAAGCAAGTACATTTTCGCTGATTTATTAAAATGATTTCTGAATGATTATTGTATATAATATTCACATTGAAAAATTTTGATAAACATAAGCTAATATAATTAGGGTCTATTTGATCAGATAAGGAACCTGTGTAAATTAATAAAATTAATCTAGAAAAAAAGATTTACATGATTGTTTGTAATTATTTTCTTCTTTATTTAGATAATTTATTTAAGGCCAAGACATTATAGGTGAAGTTGCTTAAATACATAGTTACAACAACCGATTTGAAATTTTAAGTTTGGATGATACAGTAATGTATTGGACAAAGATTAGAAATAAATATAAATTTCTTCCCATTATGGTTTTGATAAAGACATATAAGAACTCCAAGGGCAGGAAAATAAACAAAAAAATATATTATCATTAAGATTAGAGTTGAACTTTAATTTGAATAATCAAATTGCTTTATTTTATATAATATAAAAATTGAATTAAATGAAAAAAAAGCGTAATGTTGAAAAGTATTACCAAGGAGATGAATAAATTTTACTAATATATTCATATAACTTTATAAATAGTTGTACATAAAATTCATATCATATTTAAACATTAAAATGACAATTTGCAGCATAGTAATATTTCATTTAATTGATTAGTCTTGTTGTTTATTTTTACTTTACTATTGTGAGAATTAATCCAGAAACTATAATTTCTAAATCTGTTACTTCAGCATTATTTTACACTGTACAATATTATAGTGAGTTTACCATTGATGATTATGAAACACTCTTTTGAAAAAAGTCTATTAATAATTTATAATAAATTGATCAACATCATCAATATTTTCAAGCATTATCAATCTAGTGAAAGATGAAGGTCTCTCCACATTTAATCCAATTACCCCAATTCCTAGCTGTTCTTCTTAACAATTACCAGACAACTTTCTAATTTCTTCATTATCTCATATTTGTTTTTTTTTATTATTAAATCTTTTATAGACTCTTGGAGAACCAATTTAAAACATCACCTGTCCATCTGTTATCATCTCTTCTAGAAAACATCATATGACCACCACTTCTATGCTTGTATATAACTGTTTTAAAACAGGCAAAACTCACCATACGTATTGCCACACAGAGCAAGCTAGAGTAATCAATGGATGCCAGAAGGCTTGTGCATAAAATCCCTATCTACTGCCTACTCATCCAATATTCCCAGACTAGTTTCTCTTATAGTAATAAATCTATCCCTTGTTATCAGTGATAACTGTATGCTCTCACCTATATATTTCATTTTAAATTTGTTAATACTAATACAAATTAATCCATAATTCATTGAGTGGTTTGAAGTCCCTGTGTAACTCTTGTTAAGTTTTCATGTCTCAGATTCATAAATAAGAGTTAAAACAAAAAACAATATCAATTTAAAACCTTTTTTTTCAAACATATGAGAATTTTTTTTTTTTTACACAGTTTTTTCTGTTAAAGCACTACCTCTAAATTTAATTCTATGATTAATTTCATCCATTATGTTTTTATATGTGTTAATAATCTGACAAAGATATCAATTTTATAACATCCAATAATAAGAAAAATTCTTAAGATGTATTTTTAATAAATGTTTTGAAAATTATTAAAATTATGTTCCATTTTTATGAGTTTTAGTAACTTATTTAAGATATTTGCACTATTTATAATGTATTTGAAGATACAGCACTTTTATTAAAAAAAACACAGACTTAATATATACCATGTGTCTATATATGTAATATAGGGTATATGAGCACAGACTTTCACATGACCCACCACTCTCCACTCTATCTAATAACACTGATACACTCAAGCTCATATATGCTGAAAAGATAAATAATCACCAATATACATATTTCATGCTAAACCAGCAATCATCATTTGATCCAGATTATCATCTCCCACACATATATACTATAAGTGCTCAGATATATATATATATATATATATATATATATATATATATATATATATATATATATATATATATATATATATATATTAAGATAGACAATCTTCATACTTTAATGGACTGGCTCCAATCTACTACACACTCCAACTCTTCAACCATCCATCCAATTAAAAATCTGAAGATGGAATGCTTGAAGACCACCCTGAGGCCAAGATTATTGTCACACCCATGTTGATACAAGGTCAATCTGAACCCCACATGTACAGGACATAATCCATTAAATACATATGCAAGGATAGACAGACATCTCTACAATGTAATAACTGAAACACAGGCTTAATATATACCATATGTCTATATATGTAATATACGGTATATGAGCACAGACTTTCACATGACCCACCATGTCCTGTACATGTGGGGCTCAGATTGACCTTGGGTCAACATGGGTGTGACAAGAATCTTGGCCTCAGGGTGGCCTTTGAGCATTCCATCTTCAGATTTTCAATTGGATGGACTGTTGAAGAGTTGGAGTGTGTAGTAGATTGGAGCCAGTCCATTAAAGTATGAAGATTGTCTATCTTAATATATATCTGAGCACTTATAGTATATATGTGTGGGAGATGATAATCTGGACCAACTGATGATTGCTGGTTTAGCATGAAATATGTATATTGGTGATTATTTATCTTTTCAGCATATATGTGCTTGAGTGTATCAGTGTTATTAGATAGAGTGGAGAGTGGTGGGTCATGTGAAAGTCTGTTCTCATATACCCTATATTAAAAAAACAGTGTTTTTCAAGTGCCTTTTTTAACATTAGGTCCACTATTCTTTTTATAATTTTTAAACAAGGTCTTATACTCAATGAACAGATTGTGCAAAACTTTGCATTTTTCAGAATTTAATTGCAAAGTGATACAATTTTGTTTTGTAAAAGTAATATTTAACTTTTAAAAATAGAAATACGTTTATATAATGATAATCTTAATAATGTCAGATAGTGAGACTTTATAATGTATGGAATACATTGTATTAAAAGAATGGCAAACAATCGAAAATGGCCACACATAAAGATTACATATCATTATATGATTATACTACTGCATTGCTTAGTTACTTTGATCTATCTTCTATCAGAAAACTTAATCACATACATATAATATAATAATGCGAGTTGTTTATTTATATACAAAAAAAGGCAGTACTATTACATATGTTTTTTTTAAAGACATCCTTGCGACTATAAATAGTCAAAATAAGAGTCATAGATCAATTCATAGATCACATGACCCTATTCTACGATGTCATTATTCATTTTGTTTGAAAGCGAAAACTATTTAGAAGAATTTTAAATAACAGACGTATGAGAAAAAAGACAGAAAATTAAAATATTATTGTGAGAGATTTGAAATTACTAAAAAAGAGTATATTGAACTTGAATTGAAAGTCTATATCTGTGCTAAAAATAACAATAATCTCTAGCTTAAAATAATAAAATATATATTTGTCTAATAATTGGTAAATCATCATGTAGATTGTATAAGAATTAAAAACTTAAAGATTAAGTTAACAAAATACGTTAGATAAATAATGAATATTGATGTAAACCTTTGAGAGGATTTGATGATCCCAGGCAAAAATACATCGTGGGAATGATTTGGCATTTTATAAAGTTTTTATTCATTTGTTTAAAAAAAGATAATATTTAGAAGTTTTTAAATGCATTATTATCATTATTATTGTCATCATCATTATCATTATCATCATCATCATCATCATCATCATTATTATTATTATTATTATTATTATTATTATTATTATTATTATTGACATCTAAGTATAACATATATTGGAGATCATTTACCTTTTTCACATGTATGTGATCATGTGAATCTTTTATATTGAATATAGTTGATGACTGTAGGTAGCTGGAATGTCTGCGTTCAAATCCCTTTAATTACATCAAGTATATACATTATACTTGTATTTCAATATTACATATTCAGCCTTTATTCAACCAATCTCTCCTCTTTATATTTAAATGGCCATATTATGGTCCTACATATGATGAGTGAGATGGATTTAAGGAAAACATAATGATGACTATAATATTGGCATCATCAAGGGCTTTGAGCATTAGTTGGATAATTGGAAGGATGAAAGCATGTCCATTAAAATATGTATATTTTCTATCTTGATATAAACTGAGCATTGATTATATATGTGTGTGGAAGGTGATGATCTGGACCAGCTGATGAGTGCTGGTTCAGCATGAAATACATATATTGGAGATAATTGATCTTTTTCACGTATGTGTGTTGTCATCTCTATCATTTATATTGGATAGAGTTGATGAATGTAGGAAGCTTTAATGTCTGGGTTCAAATCCCCTATTATAATTATTATTATTATTATTATTATTATTATTATTATTATTATTAATAATAACTATAGACCTATTTCTGTTTTACATACTATTGTTAGAATTTTTGAGAGGTGTGTTGCATAATAAAATTATTTTATATGTTAGTAAACTCATTTCTTCTTCACAGCATGGTTTTATACCTAATAGATCTGTAAAAACTAATTTGCTAACAATTTATGATCATATAGCTCATGCAATTGAGTATTAGCAGAGACTTGATGTTATTTATTTTGATTTATCAAAAGCTTTTGATAAAGTAGGCTGCAGTATTCTTCTTCGCTAATTATATCAAATGGATTTTTCTCAATCCTTTTTTCATGGTTGTACTGCATATATTAAATTTAATAATACTATTTCATCTAATTTTAAATGTAATTTGGGAGTTCCTCAGGGTAGTATTTTAGCATCTATGCTTTTTAACATTTATATGAATGACCTTAAGGATTGCTTAAAATCTTCTTATCTTTTGTGCTATGCAGATGACTGTAAAACCTTTAAGAGAATCACATCTGAATTTGAAAGCACTCTTCTTCAAAAGGATATAGATAATTTTAGTGCTTGGTGTGATCTAAATAATATGACTGTTAATTTCAGTAAATGTTCCTTAGTCTCATATTCTAAAAAATCTAAAGTTTTGCATTTTTCTTATTTTATCAATTCTCACAAAATTACTTCTGTTGAATCCCAAAAAGATTTAGGAGTTATATTTTCTAGTAATGGATCCTTTCTTCCTCATTTGGAAATGATTATTGGTAAGGCTTTAAAAATTATAGGAACTATTCTAAGGTTTGGTTTTCATTTCAGTGGTGATACAAAATTTAAATTATTTTTATCATTGGTTTTTCCCATAATTGAATATTGTTCAGTCATTTGGAATCCTAGCTCTAAACAGGGATGTAATTTATTACAATCAGTGTCTAATAAGTTTTCTAAATATGTTTCTTTGGGAAATAAAATTGTTGTTCATCTTTCTTCTAGAAGACAATATAGAGATCTTAAATATCTTTATAAACTTGTTAATAAAATAGTTCTTTTATTTAACACAATTTCTACTGTTATAATTAGATCTCGTGCATGATACTTGGTCTGCTTCTGTTTGTTACATTAAAACTTGTCATTCCAATGTTCTTAGATTTTCTCCTTTATTTAGGCTACCATCTTTATATAATCAGATTTGTAGTAATATTAATTACCTCAATTTAGATTATAATCAATTTTGTAATGTTATTAAATTTAAATGCCAGATTTGATTGGTTTAACTTGATTTTGTTTATATATATATATATTAAATTGTTTTTTATTTTTTTATTTTGTTATGTGCTTTATATTTATCCCTTTTATTTATTTGTTATTATTAATGTCTTAATAATAATTGTTTATATGCTGATGTTTAATTTTACTTTAGATTTTTAAATGTGTTAATTATCTTTTATTAAAATATGGCACATAATTATATTATATTAATAATTTGTCATTTAAACTCATTTATGTAGTTATATATTTGTTATGGTGCAATACTGTAATTGGCTTTATGCTGTAGTTTTGTATGGTAAATAAATGAATTATTATTATTATTATTATTATTATTATTATTATTATTATTATTATTATTATTATTATTATTATTATTATTATTATTATTATTATTATTATTATTATTATTATTATTATTATTATTATTATTATTATTATTATTAAACATTTAAAAAATGAAACATTTAAAACAAAATTTATTGTCATATATATTCATATTTAATTTCTTAAAAAATTACACTTTCAGAAAAAAAAAAAAATGTTTATTTGACTTTCATAAAAGTCACATTTTTTAAATTGAAAATAAAATAAAACTTCAGTAAAAAAAAAAAAAAAAAAAGAACTGATTAGGGATGTCCTGGTCAAACTTTTACCTGATAATTTTCGTTATTTTATTTTTATTATTCATTAAAAAGGCTTGAATATATTATAAAACAATTGGTAATTATAAAAAAAATGATTTAGTACAAATATAATCATATTGGCTTAGAGTTTGTTTTCTTATAGCATAATGTTTATGTGACAGATATTTATACTTGATTGTCTCTAAATTGTTGAGTTTTATGCTTTTTTTTAATATTTTTTTTATTAATTTTTTTTGAAAAACATTCTGTATATAAAATGAAATATTCTTGTTTTTAATTTTGCAAATAAAAATGCCATTGAGAACTATAAAGATAATTAATAAAAATATTTCTAATAATTTAAGTGTTTGATTATCTTAAGCAATATAAAAGTAAGTGAAACATTAACGTACACCTTTATCCCAGTTAGCAAAGACAATTTGTTCATTAATTTATAAATCACAAATCTCGCAATAAAAAAAAAAAAACGAATAAAGATAATGAATTTCTTTGAGAAAAAATTAATTTGATACTTTAAATTCAATATATATATAATTTGATTAAAAAATAAAGCTTAAATTAAAAAAGGGGTAAATTAATGAACAAAATTTTATTAAGCATATTATTAGGAAAAAACAAACTAACCTCTGGATAAATATACTGCATAAACGTATTTCAGTAGCTAAAATTTAAAATATATATTTAATTCGTTTATTAATAGTTTGCTATATCACTTCTTACATAGCAAGAGAATGGTATTTCCTAAATCATAATTCATTAAAATAAATCATGAAGTAAAAAAAATTAACTAAACACAATTTATATTTTATTTTATTTTACTTTTTTTTTTAAAAAAAAAACTTAATACAATGTGCATGTAAACATTTATTTATGTTTTATTACCAAACATTTTTATTTTTGAAATATTTGGGTTAATAACACTTTGAATTGTTTTTGCATTGTTCTTTTTTTAAAACGTACATTTCATCAATTTATTTATTTTACATACTTTGAGTAAAAATTTGATAAAGAAATGAAATGTACAGTTGATTGCGGAGGTTTCAATAATGTAAATGATTAACTTTCCTTTTCCAATACTATGAACATATATTGTTTTGTTTATGATAAAAGTCATCATTATTATAAACAAATTGTCAGAGTATTGATTTAAAATTGAGCAAATAAATGATATTTCAAACTGATGATTAACTGAAACACAGGCTTATTATATACCTGTGTGTCTATATATGTAATATAGGGTATATGAGCACAGACTTTCAGATGACCCATCACTCTCCACTCTATCTAATATCACTGATACAATCAAGCACATATATGCTGAAAAGATAAATAATCATCAATATACGTATTTCATGCTAAACCAGCAATCATCAGTTGGTCCAGATTATCATCTCCCACACATATATACTATAAGTGCTCAGATATATATTAATATAGACAATCTTCCTACTTTAATGGACAGGCTCCAATCTACTACACCCTCCAACTCTTCAACCATCCATCCAATTGAAAACCTGATGATGGAACTGTCAAAGGCCACCCTGAGGCCGAGATTCTTGTCACACCCATGTTGACCTAAAGTCAATCTGAACCCCACATGTACAGGACATAATCCATTTAATACATGTGCAAGGATGGGCAGACATCTCTATAATGTAATAACTGAAACACAGGCTTATTATATACCTGTGTGTCTATATATGTAATATAGGGTATATGAGCACAGACTTTCAGATGACCCATCACTCTCCACTCTATCTAATATCACTGATACACTCAAGCACATATATGCTGAAAAGATGAATAATCACCAATATACGTATTTCATGCTAAACCAGCAATCATCAGTTGGTCCAGATTATCATCTCCCACACATATATACTATAAGTGCTCAGATATATATTAAGATAGACAATCTTCCTACTTTAATGGACAGGCTCCAATCTACTACACCCTCCAACTCTTCAACCATCCATCCAATTGAAAATCTGATGATGGAATGCTCAAAGGCCACCCTGAGGCCGAACTTCTTGTCACACCCATGTTGACCTAAAGTCAATCTGAACCCCACATATACAGGACATAATTCATTTAATACATGTGCAAGGATGGGCAGACATCTCTTTAGGTCAACATAGGTGTGACAAGAATCTTGGCCTCAGGGTGGCCTTTGAGCATTCCATCATCAGATTTTCAATTGGATGGATGGTTGAAGAGTTGGAGGGTGTAGTAGATTGGAGCCTGTCCATTAAAGTAGGAAGATTGTCTATCTTAGTATATATCTGAGCACTTATAGTATATATGTGTGGGAGATGATAATCTGGACCAACTGATGATTGCTGGTTTAGCATGAAATATGTATATTGGTGATTATTTATTTTTTCAGCATATATGTGCTTGAGTGTATCAGTGATATTAGATAGAGTGGAGAGTGATGGGTCATCTGAAAGTCTGTGCTCATATACCCTATATTAAACTGGTGATTAGTAACCTTTGATCATATAAAGTTAAATATTAACTGCGTAAAGTAGAAATCATTTTATTTATACTCAAAAATAATTTATAGTTGTGATGACAGTATTTTACAATTAAAATTCATGTACATTTTGTCACAAACTAAAATAATATTCATAAAATTTTTAATTCATAAATTCTAACTGAGTGATACATTTCAAATTTAATATTAATATATCTTGGTATTTATACATCAGCAAATTATATTGTTGATTATTGTAGTGAATAAAATGATTTTTTTTTTGCTTTTGCAGTCATTATCATTAAGCATGAAAATCTGCTTTACTTTTGGATATGTCATAAGTAAGCGCTAATTATCTTGCAAGAACAATAGATAAATATCAGATAAAATACATTAGTCATATTTTAATTTTATTGGCAAAACATAATACTGTACAATGTATTATGAATAAATTCTGTACTGCAAATTTTTAGCTTTAATGTTGCAATTTTATTTTTAATTAATGTATCTTTAATGAAATTACAGCCCTAGAACATCAGCAATCTTACAAAACAGCCACCATTTTAAAAACAAATTAAGAAAAAGAACTTGAAATTTTTTCTCAACATTGTTGTAATGAATAATCAATTATAAATCAAAGAAATGATTGCAAATTGATAATGATCACTGTGGAAATTCTCACATAGAGCTCCACCACTAAGTAGGTTAGGTCCATCTATTTTCATTTTTTTTTTTTTGCAACACATCCCTATCAACTCCATTTCAGGTTTTTAATTTATTAAATAATATTAATAATATCTGTTTGTTAATTATCTATGTATCATGATTTTATTTCTCATCTGCTATTCCTAACTAATACATTTCTATATTTTTTTGTTGTGTAGTCTGATGTATCTGCATAATTATTGTATTGTATCTAAATCTCACATGCATTAACAAGAATTATTATTAAAGAAATCTTTTTCAAAAATATAACATTTTGTCATTTTAATATTTACTAAAGAAATTACTTTCTCTTACCTAAACTGTTGCTTTGTGTAAAGTTTAAAAATTATTTCTAATTATTTGATTAAAAAAATACAGGACGTTATTTATGCTTAATTCTAAAAGCTAACAATAAAATTTTAAAACTTTAAATTAAATAACAATATAAATGCTTTTTAAAAAAGTCATGAAAATAACAGTGAATGACAATATAAATTTATTAAAGATTTGGTTACAAGTCTCATTTATTGTTGATTAGTCTTAGCTTTTATTACAACCTGTTTGTATATCGACTGTATGATTTACATAATAAGCAATGCAGTTTGTTTTTGTTTCGAATCTGACATTAAATGCTGTTGAAAATGCAAATAAAGAAATAGAATTTTTCTAATAATTATCTAAACTCACATGATCATCATTTCTTATGCTAGCACATCTGTTGTTAACAAGGGCAAAACTCTCCATACAGTAGTGCCACCCAGTGCCAACCAGAGTAATCCATTGATAACTCTGGTTGGTACTGGGTGGCACTACTGTATGGAGAGTTTGATTACTCTGGTTGGCACTGGGTGGCACTACTGTATGGAGAGTTTTGCCATTGTTAATTATCTAAACTCTTGCATTACTTCAAGAGTAATAATGCATCTGCAGTTATAAATAATTCACTCTATTAACTTGCGCTGATGTTTTAATTTGAAAAACTACTTTTCTGTGCTAGATTTTTTAGTCTAATTCCTTCAAATAATAAAGATTTATGGACTCAATTGAAATTATATTAATACTGTTATTATAGAATTTCATTATTGAATTTCTAATTTTGCATAACATATTTCCATTATACGCCTATTATTCACTATAATTTTTTCCAAAACTTATTATCTTTCAATTATTAGTAAATCAACTTTTTAATTTGAATTTTATTGTTTATTTATTGACATCTTTCCTTGTTTAGATAAATATTTTTTTATCTATTAAATCTAAGCTATCCTTTTTTGTGTATATTTTTTAAACCAATACATTTTTTTTCTAATCATATTTGTTAACTTGGTTTTTTATTAAACTTTTTATACATATTTTTGCATACTAAATCTTTTTATTTATTATTATGTATATAATAAACAGTATAAAATAAAAAAAGAGTATTCTTTAAGACTTCAGGTTGTTTTAATTTAATAATAATTTTGTATTTTTCCAGTAAAAGTAAAGAAAGATTAAAAAAAAAAAACTAATCAAAAGTTTTTAATCTGTTTCATTTTTATGATATTTATGATGTTTATAGAAAATAGTACTGAAATGATAATTCCATCAAGGATCACACATGGCCACCATTTTATATGCTCTTACAGGCTATTAATAATACTATCAAACTCTCCATATAGTAATGCCACCAAGTGCAAGCCTTCAATAATTAATGGATGCAGGAAGGTATGTGCATAAAATCCCTATATAGTGCCTACTCATCCAATATTCCCAGACTACTTTCTAGCTTATGGTTTTCATTAGAGAGGAGCCTTGGATTTAAAAACAATACACCCAGATCTTCAGATCTAATGCAACCCTTCAACAGTCACCTTTTACTTATTTGGTTAACTATAAAGCTAGGATCCCAAGATGAAAACACAATAATGTTTTCAACCCAAGATTTTTTTCCAACTTTTCATTTAGTAAGATTTTAGCAATATAATTATTCTAAGGCCTTAAATTTAAAACATCTCTTATTGTTAGGATCAGTAATATTTTGTATACTTAGTAACAATTGCAAGTATATAATCAACAATTTTATATATTTATTGTTAATAAATTGTTATTATTGTATTAACCCATTTAGTTCATATTAGCTTAGAAAACTCAATTCGAACATTATGCTATTAACATTCAATATTCATGCAATTGACTGGGGAATCTGCCAGAATAGTGATAATAATTTGTTGATAATGATGATCAGGTGTTAATAAGTTTTCTGGAACTAAAATTTTTAATTAAAAAGTTTGGAAATTTAATTTAATGTTTAATTTTTTTTATTAATTGTAGGTTATAAATTGTAATCATTGACATTATCATCACAGAGGTTTTGTTAATATTCTTTAAATAGAAATATAACTATTTTTTAAATCAAAATATCATCTTAAACTGAAACTTATCTTACTATATATATATATATAAATCAAGTCATATATCGCATGACCTGATTAACAAGAATGTATTACAAATGTTATGTAATGAGCTTGCGAATAGCTCTTAACCAGATTTTCAGAATATCCTCAACCCCAGACCAGTTTTTGCTTCTGGCTTCCTCAGTGAGGTGCTAGGATATTCAAGCATTAGATTTTAAATACCAGGTCAAGTTCAGCACTTTATCTAATGGTTAACTATTAAGTATAAATTCTAAAATTTTCAGACTTCAATATGTCTTCAAATCCAGCTATCTAACTTAAATAGGCATATGGGACTAAACTAAATTTAGATAACCATATGCTAATAGCTTTAGCAAAATAAAATTGCCAAAGCCTTAATATCTCACTAAAGAATCCAGAAACAGAAACTGGTCAGGGATTGAGGATATTCTGAAAAGAGCTATTAGCAAGCTCATTAGATAATATTTGAGATACAAGCTTGTTAAATTAGGTCATGTGATATATGACTTTATTTCTTTGCAACTATATTTTATGCTATTAAAGCTTTGGCAATTTATATTGCTAAAGCTATTCATATATGGTATATCTGAACTTAGTTCAGTCCCATATGCCTATTTATGTAAGAAATATGGATGTCTGAAAATTTCAGATTTTCTACTTAATAATTAACCATTAGATAAATTTCTGGGCTGGATCTGACACTTTAAATCTAATGCTTAAATATCCTAGCACCTCATTAAGGAAGCCAGAAGCAGGAACTGATCCAAGATTTGAGGATATCCTGAAAAGCTTGTTAAGAGCTAATGACAAGCTTATTAGATAATATATACATTATAAGGGACTTGAACTCAGCCTTTCAAACTCCTTATATATAAACAATACAACTTATAAATCAATAAGCATGACCATATACATCTGAAAAAGATGAATGAACTCCAATATATGTATTGCATGCTGAATGAGCATTCATCGGTTGGTGCAGATCTCTATTTTCCACACCTATATACAATCAATCAACATAAGCATGACAATAATATTGACATCAACAAGGGTTTTGGGCATTCCATTCTTGGATTATCAATGAATGGATGGCTGAAGAGCTGGAGAGTAGAGAAGATTGAAGCTTATCCATTAAAGTTTGAAGATTTCCTATTTTAATATATATGTTTGTGACATAGTGATCAGAACCAACTGATGAGTGCTGGTTCAACATGAAATATGTATATTGGAGATCATTTATCTTTTTCATTTGTATATAGTTTTGAATATCGATTATATAAGATAAATTGGAGAGGTGTAGGCAGCTTGAAAATCTAAGTTCAAGTTCTTTATTTTGAAATTAAAAAAAAAGTTAAATGTAAAATAAATGTAATAGATAATGAGTATATTTTATTGACATTGTTAGAGCAATATTTACAAGGGGTTGGAATAAATATATTGAATGTTAACAGATGGAAATTGAATTTTGAATGTGGTTTTCAAAAAAAATGATTACTTGAATAAAAAAAAAAGCTTGCTACAATCATAATGGAGAAAAAAAACGGGATTATATCAAGGTTGACGTTCATCCTGCAAATGATTGATAACAATAACAATAATGTAATAAACACAATATAACGACTTATATTACGTATGTGAAATTTAAATTTTGGCTTAAAACTTATCAAACTAGGAGTTAAAATAACAGATTTATGTTTTATTATAAATATTAAAATTATTAAAATAAGCATTATCTGAGTAAAATATGAATAATTTATCTTTATAAAGTTATGTTTTCTAAAAAGCTTCAGACTATATTTCATTGTTAGCTATTACATAAAATTAAAATATCTTAAAAATAATATTTAGGTTTTAAGTTTGACATTTAAAATTGAACACCAAAGCATCATAACGTATTTATAATTTTTTAAAAAATTTGAAAGCAAGGATATAATTTTCTTACTAGATAGTTGCACCTAACCTTGTTATTGTTTGATAAGTAGATATGCAGTTGTTATTAATTGGAAACTAAAACAAAAAGAAAACATAAATCTATTACTACGAGCGGATGTCTTGTTTAGATAGTATTTTTTTGGTCTTCCACTCTGCCTGAGAGGAATAATTTTCTTTGCATATGATATTCGAAGTTAATTACCATATATCATTAATAACTGAAATACATGCTTATTATATACCTGTATCAATATATGTAATATATAGGGTGTATGAGTTCAGACTTTTACACAACCCACCACCCACCACTCTATACACTGATACACTTAAACACACATATGTTGAAAAGATAAATAATTACCAATATACATATTTCATGCTAAACTAGCAATCATCAATTGTGATAAGTGCCCAGATATATATTAAGATAGCCAATCTTTATACTTTAGTAGACAGGTTGCAATCCACTCACATTCCAACTCTTCTTCAACTGTCCATCCAATTGAAAATCTGATGATGGAATGCTCTGAGATGATATTTTTGTCACATCCATGTTGACCTAAAGTCAATATGACCCCTCATGTAAAGAAAATAACACATTTAATACATTTACAAAGGATGGGTAGACATCTCTACTATGTAATAAATGAAATACAGGCTTATTAAATACCAGTATCAATATATGTAATATATAGGGCATATGAGTACAGACTTTCACACAACCCACAACTCACCACTCTATCTCATAACACTGATACACTTGAACACACATATGTTGAAAAGAGACAAGAATTTCATCATCAGATTTTCAATTGGATAGATAGTTGGAGTTGGGAGTGTGGAGTGGATGGAAGCTTGTACATTAAAGTATGAAGATTGGCTATCTTAATATATATCTGTACACTTATAGCATATATGTGTGGAGACAATAATCTGGACCAACTGATGATTGCTGGATTAGCATGAAATACATATATTGGTGATTATTTATCTTTTCAATATATGTGTGTTTAAATGTATCAGGGTTATGAGGTAGAGTGGTGAGTGGTGAATTGTGTGAAACTTTGTACTCATATACCCTATATATTACATATATCATTAAATAAGATAACTTATTTGCACTACTTAGGTGTTTCTCCTAGGTTAAAATCATTGTTAGATAAAAATATATATATATTATTGTAGCATAAAAATCTAATTCAGGTAAAGTGTAAAACTTCGCTTATTAATTTTCTTTATAAAACATAAAAGACAAAATAGAAATATATATATATATATATATATATATATATATATATATATATATATATATATATATATATATATATATATATATAGGCTGCAGAAAGGTCTTTGCTATTAACTGAAAGAAGATTCTTTGATTTCTCTTAAAATCATTGTTAGATTATATATATATATATATTATTGTAGCATAAAAATCTAATTCAGGTAAAGTGTAACACTTCCCTTATTAATTTTATTTATAAAACATAAAAGACAAAACAGTATATATATATCCTTTCACTGATGAGAGCACATCAGCTTGAAATCAGCTGATCTGAGGGTGGAGCAAAATGAAAGAGACAGTGAATAGTTTATGTAAACAAATACGCTTGTTTGGAGGTCTTGGTAAAGCTCCATCTATTGATCATTAATACAAGTGATAGCAGGTTTTTACGTATATAAAACTTGTTTTGTTTTTCATAAATGTACCTTTAAAGTTTTCTTGCAATGGTATAGATTGCAGAAGCTTTGACTATATGGAGAAACTGAACTGATATCAGACCCATACAGCTATCTAGTTTGATAGGCTGAGTTTGAAGACATTTAGGTATCTAAAAAATTCATGCTGGCAAACTGATAGAAACATTTTGCATAAATGCTTGGAGTTAATATTTAGGTCTAGTTTCTAACTCCTATCCCTTCACTGATGAGAGCAAATCAGCTTGAAATCAGCTGATCTGATGGTGGAGCAAAATGAAAGAGACAGTGAATATTGACTCTGACATTTATGTAAACAAATACGTTTTTTTGGAGGTCTTGGTAAAGCTCCATCTATTGATCATTAATACAAGCAATAGCATGTTTTTACGTATATAAAACTTGTTTTGTTTTTCATATATATATATAGGCTGCAGAAAGGAGTTTGACTGAAAGGAGACCCTTTGATTCCTCTTAGAGAAACCGAGCAGGACAAATTCCTAATGTCCACTCCATACAATCTTGTCATTGCAGCTGTTATTACTAAGTGATTTTTCATATAGTATATGAATGTGGATGAGTTGCTCACAAACATGCATTAAACACCATGGTGAGTTTATTGGCTTTTTACCTCTGAGTTTAAAGATATTTTTTCCAATATATACAATCATGACAGACTAAAATAAATCATGGCCCTTATTCTCAGGACACTGTAAAGTCACCAATCAAGGCAGGAGTTGGCAGCCGAAGGTGGAGGGTGCTAAAAATCCCCTGATTAGAGAATCAGGCTGCCATTTGATGATGACTTTTTATTTAGGTACTTACAACTGCAGATCAATTTCAAGTGAAGGAAGATTGCAAGAGTTAGAAGAACTGTCTTACATTAAATGGCACATTATTGGACTTTATGAAGTTATTAGAAAAGGTGAAGAAACAATTAATTTAAAAAGTGGACATATACTCTACTATAAAGACACAAATATTGGCAATACAAGTGGAGCAGGATTCAATATAAATAAAAAATGGAAGAATAATATTGTGGAGATTGATGGTTTTACAACTTAATAGCAGGCACCAAATGCAGATGTTTCAGGTTTATGCCCCAACTAGTTCTCATAGTGATAAAGTTGTAGAAGATTTTTATATGGATGTACAAAAGGCTTTTGATCAGAGTAAACAATATTTTAAAATTGTTATGGGAGAGACTTTAATGCAAGAATTGGTAAACAAATGAAAGATGAAAATGCTGCAGGTAATTTTGGTTATGGTAATAGAAATGAGATAGGACATAGACTTGTGGAGTTTGCAAAAAAACAACAACTTTATATTATGAATTCTTATTTTGAGAAAAATGTTAAAAGGAAATGGACATGGAAGCATCCAAATGAAGGTACAGTAGAATTGGATTATATTTAGACTAACAGAAAATACATATTTCAAGATTATAATGTTTTTAATAAATTTAACACAGGAAATGATCATCGATTAGTAATATGTAAGATACATGTTAATGCAAAACTAGAGAGCCAAAAATTATTAAGAAAAACAATATTTACAGTTGATATTCCTAATCTTCAGAAACATTCTAATGTATTAAATTAGAACTTACAAATCGGTTTCAAGTATTAGTAGATTTTGAACATGATTCAGATTTGAATGAAATTAATAGGAAATTAAGCAATACACTTTTAAAAACTGCAACAAAGATAGCTGGTAGAAGAAAGCAACAATTAACCAATAAAATTTCTACTGAGACTAGAGAATTTATAAAGGAAAGAAAGAATATGATGATATACAACAATGATGCATTAAAAAAGATTGAATATCTCAAATTTTGTAAAATGGTGCAGAAAAGAGTTGAAAATGATTTAAGAAAGTATAATTGTGAACTAGCAAGGAAAGCTGTAGAAGAGAATAAAGTCTAAAGACTGTAAAACAACATTTTGGTATTGGTAGGAAATTTATATCTGCAATAAGAAAAAAAAAAGGCATTATTACTAAAAAGAGAAATGACATCATGAAATTTGTAGAAGACATCTATCAAGAATTATATAGTAATAAAAAACAAGTGCCTCCTATACCTATTATGTCTTCCGAATTGCCCAGAATTTTGAAGGAGAAAGTGAGACATGCAAATAAATTTATGAAGAAAGGAAAGGCTTCTTGTAAAGATGAAATTATAATTGATATAGTAAAAAAAGCAGGTGAAGAAATATATATTTTTTTAGCAAAGTTATATACCAAATGTCTAAATGATAAAGATGTACCAGATGATTGGAAGAAGGCAGTATTAATATTAATATTTAAAAAAGGTGATAAAGAAGATATTAGAAATTACAGACCTATCAGTCTTTTATCAGTTTTATACAAAATTTTTATTAAGATAATTATAACTCGTCTACAGAAAACATTGGATTTCCACTAACCAAGAGAACAAGCTGGATTTAAAAGTGGTTTTAGTACAGTAGATCATATCCAGGTATTGAGAAAAATTATAGAAATAACAAATGAATATGAGTTGCCATTATGTTTAGGATTTGTAGACTATGAAAAGGCATTTGATTTTATAAACATTTCTTCAGTGATTAAAGCATTGGATCATCAAGATGTAGATCCAGGATATTGTCATATTTTAAAGAATATTTATAAAAATGCAATAGCAATAATTAGATTACATAATGATAGTAGTAAAATCAACATTAAAAAGGGTGTAAGGCAGGGTGATGCCATATTTCCAAAACTTTTACAGCAGTGCTGCAAGAAGTATTTTGTGGGTTAAAATGGGAAACTAAAGGAGTGAAAGGAAATGGAGATTATTTAAGTCATTTAGATTTTGCAGATGTTGTAGTTGTTTTTTTGCAAATAATACTTTAGAGTTACAGGAAATGTTGCAGGAGTTATCAGATGAAAGTAGAAAAGTAGGACTAAAGATAAATGTTAAAAAGTCTAAACTAATGTTTAATAGATTTTCTTAAAATATGAAAATAAAGATTTATTATGATGAGTTAAAAGAAGTTAACAGTTACAAATCCCTTGATCCAATTATTAATACAGAGGGAAATATAATGGATGTAACTAATCATAGAATTAAACTTGGTTGGAGTGCTTTTGGTAGAAATAACTTGATACTAAAAGGAAATATGCCTATGTGTTTGAAAAAGAAGGTTTTTAATAAGTGTGTTTTGCGAGTTCTTACTCTATCGATCTGAGACATGGATACTTAATAGAAGAGCAATACAGAGACTTCAGACCACTCAAAAAAGTATGGAGAGATGCATGTTGGGAGTAATAAGAAGGGATCAAAAAAGCAATGTATGGGTAAGAGAAAAAATAGGTGAAAACTGACCTTATTGAAAAAATTAAAAGACTGAAGTGAAGTTGGGCTGGACATATTGTTAGAAGAGATGAAAATAGATGAACAATTGAAATTTTAAACCGGATTCCAAGAGATTGTAAAAGACCCAGAAAGAGACCACATGTGGGATGGATGAAATAAGGAAGTGTGCAGGGGTGATGTGGAGAAGAGAAGCTAAAGATAGGAAAAGATGGATTGAACTTGGAGAGACCTTCATCCTGCAGTGGATTGATAATGGTTGATTATATATATATATATATATATAATATATGCATATATATATATATATATATATATATATATATACACTTGCACAAATTCATCATATGTGGATATATATAACATCAATTTTGAAATGTGATAGATAATCATGATATATACATCAAAAATATATTTTCTAATAATTTTTTTTAATCTTGGTAGTTTTACAAAAATGAATAAGACAGATATTTATCATTCACAGCATTGATTTTTAATATTACAGTGATTGTTCACGTAGAAAATATATATACATAAAAGATGCATTAATCAGAGTGTAAGGTTCTCAGATTCCTAATAGTCTTTAGTTATTAGTTAAGTGATTACAGATAACATTAAAATATGTGATATGATGCACTGTGACTTTATGGGAGTCAGGAATCTTTCAGACCCTATGTGCAGAGAAACCTGTTAAACCACTTTCTTTTTCTGTTCCTTTGCCTACCTTGTTTTTCCTGTATTCTCTTCTCTATACTCCTCCATTCCATTTCCACAACATAATATTTTTCAACTTTATGTCTTTATATCTAAACCTTCCTCATTTTTTCTTAAACCCAGCATAAAATATAAGAACTCACTTTCTGTATAATCACTTTGTTTATATTTATTCATTCACAATTTTATGATTTGTATTCTTTCTGCTTGTAAGCATTTACATTCAATTAACAGATACATAATATTTACTATGCTTTTCCTACATAATTTGCAGATGGATTTATTATGATATGCACATGTTGCCATCTATAGTTTTCTTATAGTATATAAAAAACTGAATAAAGAGAATAATTAAAGTGTCATATGTTTAATAAAACACATTCTATTGTTTTGAATAAATCTGAAATAAATAAACCATTTGTTTATTAAATTTGAAAATGAAATATTTTACTTTAAATTACTATGGAATGATAACAATGCCTTATTTGGAATAGAAGAAAGAGAATCACATGTTCACTAGTCAGTGTTTAAAGAAATGAAAAGACTGTGGTTTGTTTATTTTATCCTACTTTTATAAATAGATTTTGGACTTATAGTAAGGAAGGATGCACTGTGAGTAGACAAAACACTTGGAAAGAGGAAACAAAACTTTAATATCTTTGTAACAAAATGGAATAATTACAACAATAATCAATATGCTTAACTGCCACAAAGCTATGGAACTATCAAAATTTACCATGGTTTGTGATATCAACAAAGGAATAGTTGAATATCATTTAAGAATAAAATGTTTATGGAAACCTACATTTGTATTTTGTTAACATTAATGTGCCAAGGAAAATATCATGGAGTAATGAAATCTAAGCTGAAATTAAATATAAGCTAAAATTGATAACAAATGCTAAGAGAACAATTTCTTTTAAATTATCTAAATGAAATAAATTTCTTTTGCCAATAATGGTTAAGAGTATATAAATCAATCAATTATTTTATATAGCATGAATAGTAGCTTAATGATAAATATTTATCAGTGTCTTTTTTATTAATGTTTTTTTATTATAAGACAATTTTATCTTATCATTCACTATAAGCTTAAATAATAGGCTTACATAATTAAGATTTAAATCAATTGTTTATGTATTATTTTTTTGTGATATAAGGTTTGTCAGTAACACTTTTATGATTGTATGCTTTAATAATTTTAATCATAGATTGTTTCTACTGATTGAAATCTAGAAGGGTGTAAATTATAAAGAAATATTATATGTTATTTAGATTGCAGTTGGTAAATTAGATTTGTGATCTTTATTTTTGTCATATGAATGAGTTAATTCTTATTTCAATAAACTTATATTGCTATTAGTAACCTAAATATTTTGATTTGCCTACTTGCATGAATCACTATAAAACTATTTTATTATGCAATTTATTTGTAATTAAAATATTCAAGTGTGTACCCCATAGTGTAGCTCATTAGGAAGTAAATATTAATTATTTGAACTTATATCTTTTTTGTTGAGCAGATGTACTTATTCTGGACCATTGGTGCTTTACAAATTGATGAATCCATTGTAAATATAAATCTAAACTGTCATAGAGGCATTTATATTTGTGGGTCAACATATTTATTTGTCTATTTATTAATTATAACTTTAGTTGCCTAAGTACAACATTTCTATAGTATATTCTATTTAAATATTTAGCACATAAGTGGAGAAACCCACTTGGTTCTGACTTTATTTATATATGTCGTTTTTCAAATGTATGAGGCAATTGCAGGCCGGCTAGTTCTGCTCAGTTATAATATTTTCTACTATATTGCAAGCTATTCAATGAACAATATTTATTTTACCTTTACATTTTGACAGACTTTATTAATATTCTTTTACATTTTGTCCTATCTAAAAAGGAAATATTATTCTTTATGAGACAATGTTGCTTCATCACTGTTGTTCATATGGTTTGGGATATTTATCATTTGCAATATGTATATCTGGGATATAGGTATATGTGTTTACTCATTGTTTAATATTTATTTTGTGATTAATAAACATAATTTTATGATTATTAAGTGACAATTTAACATTCTTTAAAAGGTGATTCTTAGTGCTAAAATTACCTGAAATTTTGACTTAAAAATAATGTTTTTTTAGATAATATAATTTGAAAAAGATTGTCTAATAATAAATAGTTATTTTGTGGTTTTAAAAAAGAAAAAGAAGAAAGATCTAAAAAGTGGACATGTAATTAATTATAAAATCATAACTATTGAAAATCTCAAAAAGATGGAATTCATTGCATATAAATGATAAAAGATCAGAACCAATAGCTAAAACAAATGTTTATTCATTGATTAAATAAAACAAGAGAATTGGAAGAATTAAAAAGTAAAAAAAAAATGCTTTGGATATATTTGAATATAAAAAAAAATTAAAAAAAAACCATTGATTTTTGGAATTTGCAGATAAAAAATGTATATTAATTTCTTTAAAAAAGTAGAAAGAGAAATTAAACAAAAGTATAACAAAAGTTTGAAAAAAAGACTAATAAATATGAATTGTCCTATTGCATAATATTTGTAGATTTAAGAAAAAAGAGTTAAACTCCAGTTAAATACATTTTGAATATTTATAAAAATAGAATATCAGACAATAGACTGTAAGATGATCTTAAAACCAATTAATATCAGTAATGGTATAAAGCAATATATTTATAGCAGTTTTATAGAATCTACTTATAAATAAAAATGAGAAGCAAAAAATCAAAGGAAAGAAATGAATGTAAATTATGTCAGTCATCTATAAATTGGAGATAATGTGATTGCTTTCCTAAAAAAATATTTATAAAAAACACTAGATGTTACAGAAGTGATTATATATAAGAATATAGGTATGTAATAAAAAGACCAAGATATTTATAAAGAAATTATAAATTTGTAACCATAAATATTGTGATCAATTTAATAACACAAATATAAATGTGATGAATGAAATTAATAATAAAAATAAATATGAACAAAATTCTATGAGAAATTGTTTTACAAACGTTTGTCTTTAAATCTGAGAGTTGATCATTAAATAAAATATAGAGACTGCAGAAACACAAAATAGTATGGAACTTTTGTATTTTAAGTTTAATAATAAAAAAATAAAAAGTTCACGACTTTTATAGAAAACAAGTATTTTTGATGTCATTTAAAAAATTAAAATACCAAAATAAAGTTGGTTTAAAGAAGTTATTAGAAGAGATGACAATGGAAGCATTGATGAAGCTTTAAACTATATTTCAAGATACCCCCCCCCCCCCTTGTTTAAAAAAAAAACTAGTAAAAGATTGCTCAATGAGTAATAAATGAGTTTAAAAGTTCCCTGGAGTTTTGGGAGAATTCAGTGAAATCTTCATTCTTTGATGGATAATAAGAATTGAAATAGAACACGAATATGTACATATATACGTTTATAAATTAAAAAAAAGTAAAACCTACATTTTGAAATAAAATGATTCTTTAAAGACAACTGAAAATTTTCAGAAGAATGAATTGATATAAATTAAAAATATGTACACTGACGTTATGTACACATACAAAAAAAAAAAAAACACAACAACAACAAAAAACAACATAAAAACACAAAAAATCTATTTACTTTAAATTTTCTAAGGTTAAACAAGTAAAATAAAATAGTGTAAACAAAAAAAAATAAATATAAAAAGTTATGTTAAATAAGCAACTGTAACCTTTTCTTTTTTTTTAAAAAAAAAAATTACTTGTTAATGAATAAAAAATTGAAACAATTTTTTTTTTAAAGTTATTACTTTTTCATATTTAAAATATTTTGTCATGAAAATATTTTAATTAATCATAACTATGACTTTAATTTCTTTTTATTCTTAGATAAACAAATTCATAATAATAAAATATGTTTATAGAAATTTTAAATAGATTGTACATTACTTAAATGTATATATATTTTTATAATAGCTTACAATTTTTAGCATATAAACATAATAAGAGTTTTTTTTTTTAATATAGCACCATAATTTAAAATAACTAAAAGTTGTTGATTAAAATTTATATGTATTATTAATTATATGTCAATTAAAAATTATCTAAATAAATAGTCATAGGAAATTTTCTTTAATAGCTAAAATATTCTAATGTTTGTAGAGATAAAAACATATTTTTAATTTAGGTTGAAAGTCTGTTTATAGTAAAGTAAAACTCAGGTGAACAATGTGGAGATAAAAATTGATATATTAAAAGTATACAGATGAAATATTTTATCATGGAACAATGTATATTAAAATTCTCTGAAAAATAGCAATGAATAAAAATCAGAAGAAAACTCTTTCCTTAAGATCGTTATCATTGCATAATTTGAGAGATGATTTTCTTTCCAAGAGAATGTGGATCACAATAATCATTTTAATGACAGAAATCCCTAATTCAAAATTAAATTTTTTAGAATAGTATTAGAGAACAGAAAAAAATAGCACATAAGTATTAAATATAATACTTTATTACTTAATTAGGCCTGATCTGCTTTTCAAAGAGGATATAATAGTAGATCATGGATATATATTACAAAGATTCATAGACTCCATCTTTTCAGTTGATTCAATATCAGTACAAATATGATATATATATATATATATATATATTACAAATCGATGTCTGCGTTTCTTCAAAATAATATACATAAATTTATAAATAAATATTAGAAAATACAGTACTTAAAAGTTTATAAAAATATATCTATAACCGTCACTTAGAAGTGCTTTCAATTATCTTTGTAATTTTTATCAACTAATACTTTTAAAATGTCAGCTTTTCCATAATTCCATAGTGTCGACTTTCCCATAATTCTGTGATTTTAACATTTACTGCTTGCCTATTAATTAAATTTTGCTTGTATTTATATATTAACATCGCTTCTTTAATTTTTCTTTTATTATTATTTCTTTCAATTTCCAGTAATTTTACATTACTATAATTAAAATCAAAACCATATATACATGATTTATTATGGTCATAAAAGACAGAAGCTGATAAATTATCATTATTTTTATAATTTTGTTTTGTATTTTGAACCCTTTTTAATAATAATAAGTGCTCTTTTCTAATATTTATTTATAAATTTACATATATATATATATATATATATATATAATGATATGTGAAAATTTACAAATCTATTTAAATAATAATTGAACTGCCCTAGCTGCCAAGTTCGATAACTTTTTACAATAAGAGAATGGACCACTTCTTATAATGTCTTTTAGATGTTTTTATGTACAGCCATCCAGAACAATAACAGCCAGGGTGCCAATTTAAATCAGTCTTTGTATCTTTTAATGTAAATTGATCTTTAACTAACTGATATTAAATGTAAAGAGTGGAGATCTTAAACTCACTTCTAAAACTCTATAATAAATTAACACGTTATATACATAATGATAATAATATTCTAATAATGAATAACTATAATGATGTGAAAATTTTACAAATCTATTTAAATAATAATTGAACTACCCTCTAGCTGCTATTAAGACATTAAGAGATGTTCCACTTTCTTATTGTAAAAGTTATCGAACTTGGCAGCTAGAGGGCAGTTTAATTATTATTTAAATAGATTTGTAAAATTTTCACATGTCATTATAGTTATTCATTATTAAAATATTATTTATCATTACATATATAACATGTGTTAATTTCTTATAGAGTTTTAGAAGTGAGTGAAAGATCTCCACTTTATACTTTGTTTTTGCTAGACTTTTTTCTTAAAGATAAAAGAAATTAAAAGAATTTTATCTGAATTAAGTATATATCAAAGAATGATTCAGTAGAGGAAATTTTGCTAATTAAGGATAATTCCTCTTTGCCTATCACTTTTTTCTAACTCCCACTCAAAAAAAAAAAAAAAGAGAAAAACAATCAATAAACATGCACAAAAAGAAAAAAAAAAGACAAATTGTTTTAAATAATCAGCTATATCTGTCTGAAGGATAGAAATAAATTTGCAATAATAGAAGCATCTCATATAATTTCATCATTTTGATTAGTTACCTCAGAATATAATTCAGAAAGGATACTTTAAGAGATCAATTTTAACTAGTCAAAAAATTTACATGTTTGTCAATAAAAGATTATCTCACATGCCAATTCAAACAAGACTAAACCTAAATTCTTCAAATAACATTCAATTTAAAAAAAATAAAAAAAGGTAATAAAAAGTTCAAATTTTTTTTTTAAAAATATTAAACAATATACATGTTTAATTTTTTGTTATTTTTTTTAAATATGTCATGACAGATCAAAGTCCCATATTAGATATTGTCTTTATTATTATTTTAATAATATGCATATATATACCTAATATATATATAATACATATACCTACTATGTAATAAAAGTCATATAAATTTTTATTAACATTTCTGCTGGTAAAGACCATTTTAAATATAAACATTTTGATGTGATTGTCATTATCAAAATTTATTATTATTGGTTTTCTTGGCAAATAATTTATAGCCATTCTATAATAACAAGATTTGTTTAAGAGATAGGTTTGCTATATTAACCTTTCCAACATGCACTCACATTTTAGCATTTTCTGACATTTTTCTTTGTCTCACAAATCAATGTAAAACATATGATAAAATGTTTATGACTTATCAGAAAATAACAAATTTGACTTTATTTGATAGATATTTGTGTTTACTACTGAAATAAAATTTAAATGTTCACATTTTGTTTCTGTAAATATTAAAAAAAAAAGTCCATAATCAAAACAAGGATGTTAAATGTCACATTTAATATTCAAATGCAGGTTATGAATATTTCTCTGAATAAAAATTTTCCAATTAGAAAAGATTCAAACATATTCTTATCATTGAACCTAAGTATAAAGAAAACTTTTATGATAAACTATCGATACAGTTCAATGGAAAAAGAAAATTCTGACCAAGAACTATATTTGTAGGAAAAAAAAATTATAGCAGTCTATTGGGAGACTGAAAAAAATAAAACAATATGTAAAGATAGAACAAAAGTGAAATAAATCATGATTAGTAGCATTAGCTTCCAAGCAAATCTAAATCATGGTGAAAATAATTTAGGAAGAAAGTGCAATATAGGATCTATTACATGTGTATATTATTAGGAAGTACATTGAAAGTAATATAAAGATCCATATTACCAATGTGAAATGGAACTAAATAAAATATATCACATAGGTGAAAAGCAACTGGCAATCTTGAAAAAAAAATGTATACCTGGTGGATAACATGAGAATGTGAAAAATTCCATAGTTTTACTAAGCATGAAAAGGGAAAACAATGGAGATATTATTAATAATATATATATATATATATATATATAACTACAAAATTTAAAAAAAAATGCCTATATAAAATTGAAGAATAATATCCCCTGCTATAGCCAGCTTTGGCATATTCTGCCATCTTAAATAGCAATACGTTAATATTTAAATATTATTAATAAGATTACAACATTGGTATCTGCTGATTTTAATGTTGCATTGAAAGTGGGTGTAAATACTGGAAGATTGGTTATTAATGGTAAAGATTCTATTGATAAAAGCAACAAATGTAATATTATATATAAAGTGGTATGTCACTGTGGATATAGTTTCATCGGGGAGACTAAATGTGCATTGAAGAAGTGGATTAGGGAGCATGAATTATTATATAATAAGTTGCATTATTCAGAAGATAAATATAAATCTGTTTTTGCAGAATATGCAGTGATTTGTAAGGGAAAATTCTGCTTTGATAGTGTTTTTATTTTGCATATCGAAAATGATTTGAAGAAAATAAAAATTAAGAAGTCATATTTTATAAATAGTACGAATAATATATTGACTAAGCAGCATAATTGTGTTAGTATTCACAATTTATGGAAAGTAGGTAATTCACATGAGAGTGTTACTGGTGTGAGAGTTTAATAATATTTAAATATTAACGTATTGCTACTTAAGAAGGTGGAATACGCTGAAGCTGGCTGTAGAAGAGGATATTAATCTTCAATTTTATATTGGCATTTTAAAAAATTTTGTAGTTTTATTCTAGTGGATTGTTTTATTATACTTATATTATTTAATATATATATATATATTGTACCGGTAAAAATCACTATGTATAGCAGGGTACAATATATATATATATATATATATATATATATTGTACCCTCACTTCTCGATATATGATATAATTTAAAATAAGACTAGCTCAATTAAATCATTATGCTCAGCTAAAATATGTACAACTATCTTTAATATATTTTATAATATTATATCTTATTAGATTTATTACAAACTTATCAAAATTTAATATAATTCAATATTATGTACTAATTAAATAAATATTTACTAAAATCATGAGACTGTGAAGTGAAGTTACAATTGGTAATTAGATTTACATTGAATCAATGTCTTTCCAAGACAATATTTCAATGGCATAAGAATACTATTACTTCTTTATTATCTCATTACTAACTCTACAGCACTCTTATGACTTTTATAAATGAACTATCTTTAATAATAATAGATAAATAAATCTCAATTTTTTGTTAAGGAAATATAATTAAAATGATCTCAGGTTCTTCTAATTATCTTAAAGTAATAATAATTCGTGCAGATAGGTATGATAAGGGATTTAATATCAAACCTAAATACACCTAACTTATTCTAATAACAATAACTAACAATAATAATCTTTAGTGTATAGCTTAATCTTATCTATTTGATTATACCATTAATCATTAAGAAAATAAGTAAATCATATACATGTCTTTCATTTCCATATAGTATCTTAATTTTAAAATAAACCAAAATCTTATAATTTAACAATTTGTGGCAATAAATACTCTTATACTCTTATATTGTGCATTATAATTACTTTATGACCATCATAATATTATATGTTAATGTCAATCAATTTCTATAAGTTATATTATGAAAATATTGTGTTTCTTTCTCAAAATAATAAAATAATAAATTCATATTGTGCAAATATTATGTTTATTCAAATTATCTGTTGTCAAATGCTGTGGTGTAAAATAATGAATTCGACACACTTTTAAAAAAAAACAACTTAACAAATTTATTTACATCAACTTTAACATATAACTTATTTACAATATTTACATTACAAATGGAACTAAAGAAAATAAAACAAAAAATAAGAAAAATAATAATACAAATTTTTTATAATGTTACTATTTCCATAATCATAAATAGATAATTTATACATTTCTTAAATGTTCTATCAATAACGTTTAATTAAGTTTATGACTTTAATTTTAATAAAAATCATTTGTTATCAATTAATACAAGAAAAGGTTTTATGTGAGATATCATTCATGTAGCATATATGTAAATAAAAAGACTTTAATAATATAAATGCTACTTCACTGAAGTCTTACTGCTATTTAGATTATAATGTACTAGTATGTATTACATTTACTATTAATATTACTCAAAGATCAATTAATGTATAAACTGATATAACTTTGTAATATAATAACTATTATTGATTATAATTATTTATGTCCTTCCGATATAATGTCATACTACATGTCTTATCAAAATATGCAATACGTATATGTTTTTTTAAAAATAATATTTAAAATTATTCAACAATTTCAAATTTTTATAAAGTATTATATTAAATAAAATTCTATGATTCTTTTCTATTTAAATCATTACTTTTCTTTACTTGTTATTCTTATTCCTTCCTAATAAACTTCTACCTACAAAAGTCATTTTGTCCTTATTTAACTTCAGAAAAATAGATGACCAATTTTAAAAAAAAATAATATTTATCCAAAATCTCATATACCTCATCATCTATATACGTTAAGCCTTCAATCAAAATATAAATTTCTACATAAAATTAACTTAACTTATCTAATAAAATAAAAAATAAAATATAGATTTTATATACCTCTTACTAACTTGAAAAGAAAAATAAATAACTTACACTAATAATAAATTTAATTCCTAATATTGTAACAGAAACATTAAAATTTATTCACGAAAGAATCATATAATTATTTCTAGGTTCTCATATTATGTTGTACTAAATTTACATCATCAATTTAAAGTATGCATATTAAAATAAAACTGCTATTATTAATCTTATGCGTGTATATTATTTAAATATTAATACATTCATTCAACAATCAAATAACATTTGGTTGATCTAAAGAAAACATAGCAAATACATCAAATTATTATTATTACATAATTTTTACCATAAATGATACTTTAATGTACAGTCCGTCACACGATGTCCTCCAAGATTTCAGTTTTACAAAATAATTTCACCTTTACACTCAACAATTATTCTTTAAAATATTACGTGTTGTATAATTATAAAATAAACTTTATGCAATAAAATGTTATATTAATATTTAGCTTTTTAAAGAAAAAAATGTAAATGTACCTTTCCTATCTGTAATAAATCAATAATTAATTAAATATTTATGTTAGTTAATAAATAAAAACATATTACATAAAATCCAACGGTGTCTTCTTCCAGCTATAATTGTTCTTTTTCCTAGGCACAAATTTTCACCAAACATTACTTCCTTTTCCGGTACATCACGTGTTTTTTAAAAGTTTTATAGAATAAATGAAAACGTTTTTTTTTTTAAAAAAATAAAATAAAAGTCAAAGTTAGTTCCACCATAAAATAAAATAATAATTAAAATAGTTTTTATAAGATCCGGATTCATTTCTTTTAAAGATGAAAAAAAAAATATTATTTAAAAGTTATTATTTTTAGCATTAGTCTATAATTTATAAAGTTCTTATTTAATTATTTTAATTTTTACTTGGATATCCACGTATATTTGCACATTCCTTAACGAATATTTAGGTAAGATTAATTTTAGATTCTTCTGTACGACCAGCGTTCAGACTTTAATAATATAATAATTTTTACTTATAAGTATTTCTTGGCCAATTAAACTTCCGATTTATTTGCCTTTTAAAACTATTAAAATGTAGTCTTTTAAACCATAAAGACTTAACAAGGCAAGTATTTATGTAATCATTATTATTTACTATCTTTACTAAGTTATATACTTAGATTTATAATTTACAAATACTTTCTTCATAAAGAAGTATTTCTCATTCTTTTAAATATCTGTTTTATAAAAATTAATTACCATCAGCTTTTAAAATTATATAAAGTCCAACATATTACTTTTATGCATCTAGTAACTCTCCTAGCTAATCCAGCGTTTGTTAAATTTTTAGTATAAAGTCTCCAATACATTTTATCCTTATACGATGTTCCCATGACTATTTGATAGTAAATTGAGCTTCGATCGAGACGATAGGAAATTATAATTAAAATTAGCACTGCATGTTTGTCGATAAACTTTTATAAATTATTTTAAAAAAACTACTCTCTTATAATTTTAAAACGATTTTGAGAGCGTCTATAATTACTTAGCTATTTCTAATAGCACACTTTACTTTTAGATTTTCAATCACAATTCCCCTCCGAACAATTGAACCTTGGTTTTATACCAGAAGAAACTCCCACCTGATTGGTAAATTAAACAATCAACTTGCTAGCTTATTTACATATTTTACCAACAAGACAGAATTAAAAATAAATAATGACTTATTTAATATTTATTATTTATCACATTATTAAATTCTTAAATTAATCTTTGTCATTTATTTAAATCTATTAAACATTTTTTTAAAATATACTTTCTTACTTTATTTCACTTTTAACTTTTATAAGATTATTTTTATAAATAAATTAAGTCTATTTTTATTCGTTATATTTTTTAAGCAGTATTTTAAAAATCAGATTTAATGTTTCACATTAATTATTTTTACTTTTATTTCATGATAGCCAAAATAATATTTATAAATTTTATAACAAAATTTTTAAAATAGCTTTGCAACTTTACTAAAAAAAACTCCCAAGCATGTGTGTATGTGTCTAACTAACATCTGTTTTACAACAGAGCTACAAACGCTTGTAATAATCTAAAAATAAACTAACAATTCATTTTTTAAAAATAAATATTTTTTAAAATAAATAATATCTTATAACAATTTTTAAAATAATAATTCGATATTATTAAAATCAAATATTAATCTTCTATCATGTACTACTAATAATTAAAATATTTATATTCATTTATTAAATTTTAATCTTTATCAACAATAAATATATGCATTTAATTTTAACTTGTCTTTTTAAAACTTTAACTTTAAACATTCATTTATTAAATTTATTAATGCAGTATTGCTTATGGCCAGTTTTCCCAACCATATACCATTATCATCCCCATTGAAACGTCTCTCTCAAACATCAGCACAATTTTCACATATCAAATATTCATAGATTACTTTAATTACACTTTTTAAAAGATTATTATAAATAAAATTAACATCATATAGCTAAATATATCTTAAATTTAAAATTTTTTAAATAGATTGATACAACAATTTATGGAGACCCATACAAAAGGGCACAATATATATATATTGTAAATATCAAATTCGAAATAAGT
>JAQFVV010001521.1:0-64048 GCA_028023455.1 Epiperipatus broadwayi
TATATATGCACAGCTTCAATATGGGTGTGTTAATTGTTATTGTTTAATAAATGATTATTGGTTATAAAATTTAAAGGCTCAGTGCCATTTTATATAGCAGTTAGGATTTTAAATGTGCATATTAGCCCTTTCCAAATCTATGATTATTAAAATAAAATAAAAACAATAATTTAATATAAAAAATGTTTAGCCCCTTTTCAAATGTTGTATGTTACCATGTATGGAAGAAGTACAGTGTTTGAAATTGGGTGCATGGTGCCCAAAAAAAAAAGAAACTGGAATTGCATGCCCTTTTTTGTTTAAATTACATTAGTTCTGAATCATAAACTATTTTGAATCATTAGTGTTGAATTTGTGATAGTGATTAGAAAATATAGTTTATTTTAGGTTCAATCATCTCTATTGTTATTTATTTTATATATGATTCTATGAAAGTTGCACTGATTAGGCATATTTAAAGATAGTACATCCAGGTATATATATATGTAAAGTACAATATATATATACCTGGCATATTTAAAGATAGTACATCCAGGTATATATATATGTAAAGTACAATATATTGTACCCTTTTGATTAGGTCCAAATAGATTTACTAAGTCAATTTTGAAAATTTTTAAATTAAGGGTAATTTTAAATAGTGTAAATGCTATATGATATTGATAACATTTTTTTAAAACTTTGTTAAGGTAAAGTTGAAAGTTGTAAATATGTAAAAAACTATGTTAATATGCTAAAAATTATAAAGTAAAGCTAAATATTATGATTTTTGTATGGTTGGGAAAACTGGTCATAGTGAAATTATATAATAAAAGTTTGATTAAACTAAGTGCTAAAAGCTAATTTTAAAATAATGACTTAAAATTAAATAAGCTAATGTATTTTTAAATAAAAATTAGATTTGATATTTATGTTATAAATTATTTATTAAAAGTATAATATTTTATGGTGGACAAATGTATTTAATTTATTACAGTTTAAATAATTTCAAAATCTATTATTCCAAATTGTATCATTATATTTTATTATTTTTTAATATATTTTGTAATAAAATGTTTAAGATATTTCTGTTTTCAGACAATAAATATAAAAAGTGATACATATTGTCTGGTTTTTTAAAAGACATGTGATAAGCAAATACTCATATTTTGTGCTTACATGGTTTTTAGAGAAAGTTTCAAAATTACTTTCAAAATTGTTTTTAAAAAAATTGAAATATTTGTGCATCATAAAATAAAAGTAGATGATAGGAAAATTATTTATTGGGTAGTTTTAAAATAAGTGTAGTTAGTAAAGTTAAATTTTAAAAATAGATGAATTAAAATTAAAAGTTGAATAAATTAATAAAGTATTATTTAAAAAAATGTTGTTTTAAAGTGTTTAGTTTGTTTAAATAAAATTTTAGAATTAATTTACAGTTAAATTTTCTAATAATATTTGATATTTAATATGAGTCATAAATTTTATTTCTAAATTTTAATAACCTAAACATAACAGATGTGTAAATTAGATCATAAGTTGAAGATTAAAATAACCAATCAAATTGTCAGTTCAGTTTGGTATAAAAGTACATGCTCTCATTTTTCTGGCTTTTTTAATAACTTAATGACTCTCTTAATAACTTACTAACTTATTATCAATATTATTATCATATCTCAACATTGAAGTAATGCTTAGTTTACAGCTTGAAATATTCTTTTTAAGAAAAGTTTGTATAGAACAATGCAGACCTAAATAAAGAAAATTCTCTATTGGTTATTTTATTGAAGCTTAAGCTAACTTCATGGTAAAAAATGTGGATTTAATACAAAGGATAATGTATTCAAAAGAATTTATGACAGAAATGCAGCTAATTAAGGAAGGTATAATTTTAAATATATTATGGAAAATTTATATCATTTATTTTTAATACTTTGAACATTGGTGGAAGTGTTGAGCAGAAATAATTTTTGAAAGTTTAATATTTTTATGCATTGTATTTTAAAGATAGATAACATTATTTGGAGAACAAAAAGTTATATGGAAAAAACCTTAAATCTTAATAATTTTGAAAAGTTGGAAAATAAAATGAATTTAATATTGAACCTAGAAATAAAATATACCATTGATACTGTACCAGTCAGAATTGTATGTTCATCTCACAAGAGCTAGCATCTAGACAAAAGTACCTTGAATCCAATCATGTGCAAGATACATAAGTCAGGAACAATCATGAACTCTGCCCTCTTGCCTGTTTTCCAGATCTACAACATTTCAAACAACATTTCCGATGAAACAAAGAAAATTTTATTTATACCCATCCTGAAGCAACAGCGGAGAAGAGATTTACAGGGAATTTCGATACTACAGGATCTCAAACTCCAACCCCAAACATAGTGACATAGCAAAAGTATTAAAATTATTACCCTTTATATTGTTTATTAATAAAGCTAGGGATTGGCCTAGGTCAATAAAAATCAGCTATGTATAATGCAATCTAATTAACGATGTATATGCATAAATCATGAGGCAAATCAGGTTTAATAATAGTTAGTTAATAATTTATTAATATTTATAGATAATGAATACAGATATTGGAATTTAACAAAATTGCAAACCTATTTATATATAGAGTTAACACTAATATTATTATGGATTTCACTTTGTTAAGGCAGATTTGCATGTTAAAGGAGTTACATAATAAAATATAAGTTACAAATCAAATGCTGTGCAAATCTGCAATTGTATATTACACCTCAAACAAGGTACAGATATTCAAGAGAAGCGGCTTAATATGCTAACAGGAGAAATATATATTTTACCATATTATATAATGCGAATGCTATGAATATTTTTATGAAAACTCATTGACCTTAAATAGATAGAGGGAATATGATATCCATCACTTTATTAAAGTTCATTTTAACTACATATGAAAATATTTATTAATCTGAAATCATTTACTTCAATACTAATTGAAATTTAAATATTTAAACAGCAAAGTGATTTAGAGTTATTTAATTCTATTCTTTTCTTATTAGAAATGAATGGCTTAGCATTACTCATTACCGCACTCACACTTTCGCAATGAGAGAGTGGGTAGCTTAAACAAGCTTTAACATGACATTAACTAACATTTAATAGAAATGAAAACATGAGACAGATTCGGAAATCATGGCATTATGTCTTACAGATTTAGAATGGGAAAATATAAAATATTAAACTAGTATCGTGGTGCTGACTAAAGTAATAACATTAGAAATGGTGCAATACATTTTAGGATGAACATTTCATCAATAATATGAAAATGACAAATGTGCCTGGTACACAGGACAGGTCAGCATTTGAAAGAAGAGGTGGTAATGTGTAAGAATTTCATAGCTTGTTTTCCAGTATTATCCTATGCAGAGCTTACTGGCCACCTTGGCGATATCCAAGAGTCGGTGCTTCCAAACCCCGATACGCCATGAGGAAGAATCCCGTTTATCTGGGTTTTACATTTAATAAAGCAAACGAAAGAAATTTCATAACATTATGTAAGTACAGCAACACTATATGAACTAAATCAGGTTCTTACAGCAACTGATATATGAATTAAAGCCCTTATAATTTAATAGGATCTAGCATAATGAAATGACATAAATTAATCCCTCTCGAAGGGTATATAAATGACTTTAAGATTCGTTAGAATGTCATACATAAAAAGGAGGGATTATTGTTTCCTTCATTAAATAAATATTAATACGCTAACCAGAAATTACTTTTATAAAAGACTATCAAGTTAAAATGGCGTGATAAGCAAATGATTGAAAATATAAGAAAAACACATAATAACGGTAGGTCAATAACTTTACTTTATAGTATAATTTGAAAATGAAATCAATAGTGTAAAATATGGCAGTAATGAAACATATAAATGTAGCAATGAATAAGCTGCCACTAAGCAAATAGAGTAATTCAAATATTTTTCAATCAAGTGAACCATTAATTACATAAGAAAGCTTACATTCAAGATAAGACATCCCATAATTTCAAGGATAATTATTAACAAAATTTAGTATCAGCTCACTGGATTGAACTGTTAGCATATCAAATTAAACAACATGAAATTTATAAAATAAAATAAAAGCATGCCACATTTAAAATATTAGAAGCAAGAAAATGTGAAACCCATAGAGAAATACATAAATAAAGCTTTAGATTCGTGCATTATCTTTTAGAGCAGAGAGAAAAAGTCACTACCTTCTAGAATGTTTACCATTAATATTACATTATTCTGATAAAAGAAAATTTTACAAACAATTTAGATTTTTGAAAATGAAAGTTTTACAAGTTCATATTAGTGGCAAGCTTGTAATTTACCTTCCAAATCTTGATGTCTTCACATACATATGAATTTGTAATTGTAGAATTATAAATGAAGAGAACACAGTTAAGCAAGGCAAAGTTCTGACAAATAATGGCTGGCATCTTGAGGTAATTATGATAGCATTTGAATTACGCAGTCAATAAGTGGAGATGGCAGGTTAACATAGCAGAGTGGAAATGATTTTGGAAAAGAACGAGGAAGCAAATATAGCCCCTCTACTCTGGAGTCATATTTTAAAATTTAAACGGATGTGGGTCCGTTCTGCAAAGCTATAAATATGGCAATTCAAGAGACTTAGCTTACAATTTCAGCTCTATTTATACTCGTAAAAACCTTCTAGAATGTTCTCTGTTTCTGCTTGATATGGCCCGGATGTCCATTACATGGCTGAAATACACTTATTGTCTAATTTCAACGATGATGCAACAAGTTCCAGAGAGTATTGTTTTAATCTATTTTTAAAATGAAAATAGATTTAAAAGATATATTTTTTAGTAACATTCAGTTTGCTAAGGGTTTTTAACTTATAATTACTTTTTTAAAACAAATCTTAGAATATTCTTTTATTTATAAATTTATGTTTCCGAGTTATTTTAATTACTCTCTAGAATTTTCTTTAGTATTGCATCAGAAAATAAAATATACAAACTAAATAAAATAGACAACTATAAAATAAATATACATATTTAATTACGGAAAACATATTGCAAATAATATCACACACACATACATAACTATTAAATGGACATGGAAATTTAAATATTTCAAACTTAAAATTATTAAATATTCTTTTATACTAATAATGCTTAATTTATAACCATAACAAAATAATAATGGAGGGTTTCAAAACTTGTATGTGTGTCCTTTTCACTCTCTAGTGGTTTAACACATATATAGATGAGTTTAAACCTCTGATTCAAGGTTTTGAATCACCAGACAGTGAAGCAAAAATATGTGCAATATATTTTCCGCTTCAATACTTACATTAGTAACTACATATTGTCTTTTCTTAAAAAAAGTTGCAGTGAATATTTTTTTAAAATATTGACTCAAAAAAAAGTTTATTATAAACTTCCCTTGAAAAATGATTAAAAAGAAAAACTGATATTATTACAGATATATATTTTTTGTGACAAGTCATTATTGAAAAATACCATATTTATTTGATATTGTCAATTATTAGTATAATATAAACTTGTTTTTGTAAAATTATTCATCAGAAAAATAAATAAAATAAATAATTAAAAAATATTATCCTTACAAAGAAAAATAACTTTATAAATGTCTATATCTGAAGTAATATAAAATAATATTTTGAATGGAATATAAAAATGCATATTTTCAGTAAAAATACATATGGATTTATATCACCGATACTGATGCAGCTAAAGCCCATATAGGATCTAAGTGAATGGGAAAAACTCCGGAGATTATTTTTAAAACTTTCACAAGTGATATCACATTTTAATAATTATTGTCCTGTAAACTACAGACAATGGACTGTATTCTTATAGACTCTTATAACAGGATTAATAATTATTCTTCAAAATAATTTTGGATACAAAAGTCAACTTTATTTTTTATTTTTTTTTATCATTTATGAGTTTACATGCCACAAGGAGGAAAGAAAGATTTTGTTTTAAAGCTTTTGAACAATAGCATCATCTTAGTAACAAGCATCTGGGGGAAAGCTTCTATGAAAATATTAGAAGAAAAAAAAACTTTTTAATTTGAACTTTATGGAGAAGTCAGAATTGGAATTTAGTAATTATAGTTTTTTTTATTCATCTTTTCACATACAAATTGTAGTGTTAAGTTTTATTAGTGAGAGGTAGAAAAAATTACATTTAAATATTTAATTTAATCTAACATAATCAATATTTTTAGAAAAAATATTTTAATTCTTTGTCAAGTTTTTTCATAAACATTTCAAGGTATGATAGTAATGCTGAATGGATGTTATTAATATTTAATATGTTTTTATATGAAATATTGTACCAGAAAACATCTATAAGTGACTGACAAGAGTAGTGTCACTAGATAAATTTTATAGAATATGTTAATTTTATATTATGTATATTTTATTGTTGTTGCATGGAATATTTTATGATATTGCTTTATTATATGAATGTATGAACATGTATGTGTGTGCCAATTACACATGAAACTTTGTTATTATTCTAGAGATATCAGCTATAATTTTTTAGAAAGATATGCATACATTTTTCTTTTATATTACTAATGTAATATAATTTATTGATACTCATAATTTTATATGATTCTTTAATGGATGAACCTTATTTTAGAAATATTTTGAATATTGATTTTAATATCTCAAAATAAAATCATTTGTATTTTTATTGCTGAATTATAAAAGTGAATAAATCTTTTCTTGTAGTAGTTTTGGATTGTTAAAGATATATGTGAATTTTGTTTATTATTTGGAGTAATGCTAGTTATTTTTGTGATGTAGATTGTTAAATCTATTATGATGTTTTTAATCGATAGTCACATTGGGAGTATAGTAAAAAAAAAAACCAGTGGATGCTTATATGTAGGATCTATGGAAAGAATAGAAAAGTAACCTATATTATTATCTTAGTAGTTTATGCAAGTACAGATAATGTAGTTCTGTGTCTTGTATATATTTTCCATGGGCAGTGTCTTTCTATATATTTTTAGTATTTTAAAATGTTCGAATGAGAGCTGAATAAATAGCTTGGACATTATTATTATATTTGAGGTTAGTGGACAGAGAAGTCATACCTCTTCATTTACACTATCCATGTAGATTATTCCATATATTTATACTATTGAGTCTTTACTCTAGTTAGTTCTTCATGACTACGCATCGTATCACTATCTTAATTTCAACAGTTATTACATCGTATAGCATTATATTTTACGAAAGAAAATAATGAATAATTTTGAATTGTAGTATCGTTATTTTGAAAGGAGATTAGATAGGTTTTTCTTGTTTTGGTAAAGGTTAAGGTCAAATACAAATGAGATTGAAAGTAAATGCTAACAGTAATAATAAAGAATCATAGATTTTTTTATATTTTTATTAAACTATTTTAAAACATAAAGAGATGATAATTATTCATGGGATTTTTTGAATAAGTTTGATATTTAGATTTTACATGTTAATGCATGCATATTTTTAAAAATAAAAACATCCAAGATGAACAACACAGAATAGAATCAATGCATATATTTTGTGAATATTATTTTATGTTTTAAACATACATGAAACACACATATAAGGATTTTTATTTAGAGTAGTGCCAAGCAAAATATGTAAAAGAAATCAATCATATTATTTTATTAAAGTCAATTTATTTATCAAACGAACACAGAACAGTATTTAAAATAACACTAGCACTATTATATAAGATAAGTTTGATTTATTTATTGTAGGAAAATATTTGAATATATTTTAAAGATGTATATTGTTTAAGTATTTCATATTTTATATTTTTTCGTTTACCTTACGAAAACCATATGCTCTAGTTATGTTAATTAATGGACTTTTTTTTTTATTAAACTATCAGAATATTCTTAAATTTTTATTTTATATAAATGTACTCAAAGGTATATAAGACAGAGTAAAGGCTTATTTACTTGTTGATTTATTTATTTATTTATTTAATGTGGAAGTATGTAACTTAATATTATTTTCATTAGTGTGATATTTGTTAGGTTTTATTAAACACAACTGTAAATAGTGTATATAGTTTATTAAAAGTATATAATAATACAATTTGTTAAACGTGTTTATAAAAACTTTGTGTTATGTTGATTTATTCACCATCACAGATACATGATTGACAGATACCAAAACAAACTTAATATTTGCACAGTACAGATATAATTATTTATTTAAAGAAATCACAATGATTGAAAATATGATATACTTGAGAAATTTTTTTTTTCATTAATATTATTATTATGGTCATAATTAATTGCACAATTTATTGCATAGAATTATAACATTGTTTGTTGCCACATTTTTCAGATTGTATCAGATTATACCACATGTATTCTGTTTAAGATGCCATATGAGAACTAAAAGATTATATTATATTATTATTGTTGTTTTCATTATTATTGGTAGTCATCATAATATAGAACAGTGGATAAGACTAATAATTATTTAATGAGGAATAAGAATAGTATTTATTGGTTTTTATTATTATTAGTTAGGTGTAATTGAGGATGATACAAAATCCCATATCATACTTGACTACAGGAGATTATAAATTGGAGTTATTTTAAAGAACCTGAGATTATTATAATTATATTGTTTTAATAAAGAGATTAAAATTTATTTAGTAACATTAAACTAAATTGATCATTATTTTTTTTTAAGTCTTAAGAATGCTATGAATTTATTATTATTTGAAATAATAGGGGAGGGGTAGTATTCTTATGCCATTGAGATTATATCCTGTGGGATATTGGCTCAATGTAATTCTTTACTGCTTCTACTTCACTTTATTGTCTCCTGGTTTATTAATATTTTATTTATTCAACTTTTCATAATTTGAACCATTTATTATTTATTAATCAGTTAGAGCTAGTTAAATAGTAGATATTATCATAGGATATTTTTATTATTGATTATAGTAAGATTATATGTGTTTTAGACAAAAGTAATCATTTTATCTGAGCTAATCATATTTTCCTATTATTATATTTTTAGTTAGTGATGGTACAATATATATATAGTAATAATACTACAAACCGATGTCTGTATTTCTTCAAAATAATATATGTAAACTTATAAATAAATATTAGAAAATACAGTAATTATTTTTTTTTAAAAAGAACAAAAATTATAAACATCACTTAGGAATGCTTTCCACTGTTCTCATAGTCTTTGTCAACTAATACTTTGAAAGGTCAACTTGTTCATAATTCCATGATCTTAACATTTGCTTCCTGCCTATTAATTAAGTCTTGCTTGTTTTTATATATTAACATAGGTTCCTTGATTATTCTTTTATTATTGTTTCTTTCAGTTTGCAACATTTTTGTTATTATAATTGAAATCAAAACTATATATACATGATTTATTATGGTCATAAAAAATGGAAGCTGATAAATTGTTATTATCTTTAGAATTTTGTTTTGTATTTTGAAATTTTTTTAAATAACAACAAGGGCTCTTTTGTTTTTTCCCCCAAGGTGCATTTTGACTCACCTATATATTCCCTACCACACCTACACATCCATTTATAAATGATACAATTTTTATTTGCAAATAAGGTTTTATCTTTAAAGTTATTTATTAATTTATTTAATGTAGGTGGCACATAAAATGCAATGTCACATATACCTTTATAAATTTTCCTTATGAAACTTGCCTATTGATTCCAAATATATGGTATTGATATCCAAATTTTATTATCAGATAAATTAACCTCATTATTAATCTTAATTTTATTTTTGTATTTATATTTTGAATTAAAATTTTTAATAGTATAATAAATATGATCATATTTATATCCAATATTTAACAAATCATTAGAATATGACACTGTTTTCGTGAATTTCCTCATGTGCATACTCAAACTACGCATAAAAAAGTAAGTTTATTTTTTTATTATTAACCTTTATGTAAAAACATTTATAGTTAGATATAGTTTATTTATAGTTAGATACATTTAGTATAGTTAGATACACTTAGTATGAAAAAAATATAGTTCAGTTTTTTTAAAAATAGAGGGCAAAATGTTGTGACCGCTAACAGTCAGTTTTACCCATAATAATAACCCAAACATTAAAAACACTTCATATACTAAATATTTTCATTCATAACTTTCATTCATCTAATTAGGGTAAAGCAATAATTTTGTATAAAAAAGGCATATTTTAAAATATTATACTAACTCAAACTAAAAAGAACTCTAAATATTTGTTAACTCTAAACTTAAGCATATGAAAACTCATAAGCTAACACATGTAGATAAATGTAGCTTCAAAAAATAATAATGATAACAAGGAATAAAAATTATACTTAAATAGTTCTTGTTCCATCACCCTCCAAATCTTTTATATTATGGCAGCTGCAAATCTCATAGTTTTGTGTGCACACATATTTGAATACTTGATCCATGGAAAATTTCAACAAACTCTTTACTGAATTAACCCTTACAGTTTAAATGTTTATGTTCAAAGTTTTAGCATATAACACACTTTTAAACAGGAAAATATTAATCCAAAGGGTTTATTTTATCAATTCACTTTTAGACATAGAAAATCCTTGCATTTCAAAGAAGTAATAAAATTTTTAAATGACCATTAATTCATGTAAGATCTTATGTTCCTTCCATCATATTTTATTTAATGTTAGAAGGCAGGCAGCTTTCTCTTAATTTTCTTTCAGCCACATATGTTGGTTTGCGGTAACTTAGGTTAAAGAGAAGTCCAATAATTCACATATTTTCTCAAAGAATTCTAATATTATTTTCAATCAATTTTGTCATATGTTGGTAGCATAATGATTTAATTAATAATTATAGATCCTTTTCTGCATTAATTATTTCTCATTGACTCATGATCACTTCAAGTCAATGATGATCCAGACAATATTTAGGTGGGATTTAACATATAACATTGGTATGGGGATTCAATTCCACAATGAATTTTGATAAAATAATTTATTTTCTTTCTAAACTTTTGTTGATCCAAATAATTATATCCATTCATTTTAATAAGTGAACATTTAAAATATAGATCCACAAAATTTAGTGTGTCCTCAATTTTTTTTAAGTGAAATTTTATCTATGGTCATTGCTGCATTATTTGCCTATGATTCCAGGTGATTATGGTCTTATAGAAGATCATGATGTTGATCAACTTCAGGAAGAAATTAAATATATACCCAATAAAAAATTTAGCTAATAATCATGGTAAAGGTTTACTTTAGCGGCCACATCATATCCGCCCTCTAGTTTTTAAAATTAAAACTAAAATATTCAAAAATCTTACGTATATGCTCCTATATTACAATTACAATAAATATTTATTAAAATGTAAAAAATAATAAAAAAAGTCATTTTTAATTTTAAAAAAAATCATTTACCTTTTTAAACATAATTATGTCCTTTGCATACTAGGGAGTTGGAGAAAAAGGCAGCAGTGCTGTGTTTACTCTGGAAGACAAATTCTTGGAGGTACAATGAAAATAAAGCTCTGCTGGTACCAGATTGGAATTTCAGCATATGTTTTGCTCTCATCCACATATTTTCAGTATTCTGGGTATGTATATCTTAGTCTTCAGGATTCACAAAGTTGTCCTGATGAATGACAACTGAATGCATATACACCCCATTGTTGAGCTGCTGATGTTATTGTACATAGCCAGCCATCTGAAATTATGTGAGTACCTGGCAAAATGTACTGCTGGATTAGGGCCTCCAGTGTGACAGTCATTCTATCTGTAACTTCTGTCAAGAAGCACTTCATTGTCACTCTTTCTATACTGCCAAAGACCAAATGACCTCTTCATACAGTCCCCCTGTGGTATTTTCGGTGGAAATAATATGTTTTGTGTAACTATAAAACTGTACATGTGCATATAATTCAAATTTTTGAACCCAGAGGATGTTTTTTTTGTATTAAGTGCTATAAATCTAGATAGTTTAAGTTCTTAAGTTATAAATGTAGATAGTTTAACTTCTTAAGTTTCAACTAATTTAAACTAATTATATTAATTAATATAGTGTAATTATTTCAAATTCTTTAAAATGGTAAATATTTTTTAAATTATCTTTTACATTTTAATAAATTTTAATGTAATTGTAATATAGTAGCATATACATAAGATTTTTGAATAATAATTTACTTCTAATTTTGAAAACCAGAGAGCGAACATGATTTTTATGATGTGGTCGTTAAAGCAAACCTTTATTATAATCATATCTTACAATAATATAAGTTTTTAACTAAAATTTTATTCAGAAATGGAGCTAGGACAACAGTAAAAACTTAAATTTTTAGTATTTTTAAAATGAAAATTTAATCTAAACAAAGTTCCTCTAGAGACAAAATGATGATGAAGAGCCCAGTCTTAAAGATGGCTGAGTTTAAATACTTTTGGTACCCACCCTCTCCAATTTCTGAATGATACTGTTTTGTCAATCAAATTATATCCAATTTTTAATTGGTTGTTTGCTATTGTTTTCTAAATTATCTATCCACACTTTTACAGACATCACGTAGTTTTGTTGAATTTTCCCGCTCATGAAAATCTCCCCGAGAGAATAAAAATGAAAGTTTTTAATAAAAAAAAAATACGTAGCAGACCAATTTTGAACTCAAGATTTTGAATGGGAATTGGCTGCTAGGAATATGACATTGAAATAAAATAATAATTCACTCAAAAGCCTTTCCCCCTATACCACATACTGTTCCTAATGATTATTGATTATTCCGGTAATTAAAATTTTCTAATACATTTTACATATAGGCATTTACACACACATAAAAATCTACTTCAACCGATTTCTTAATACTTTTATTAATTCGTAATTTTTCTATACAACTTTCTTTCAATATTTTATAGTTATAATTTACTTCTTCCCGATACGATTTTCACTAAACACTTTCATTATCAAATAGACAGGATATTTACTTTATAAACTCTACCCCCCCTCCTTTTCGGATTCATCCGCATTAATAATGCGATCTGTAAAATATTTTTACTAAACAAACTTTCAACCTCGACCATTTTTCATCTTTAAATCTTTGTTAAATTGATATTTTAAATTAAACAATTCTTATTTTACAGCATTTATGAACAAATTTGGCTTGAGTACTAAGTAATTTACAAAAACCTATTCAAATTTTATTTTGGCTTCGGCTTAATACTTTCTAAATAACTCTTATATTACAATTAATGCATTTATGAGGAAAATTAATATACACTGACTTAAATAAACCCATTTTCAAACTTAAGAAGCTTTGGTTAAAACCAAAGGCTACAATATATATAAATAAGTCATAATTCAAATCTAACTCGAAATAAGTCATGTGTAAATGACTAACTGTTTTTTATAGAGTATATTTTAATTAGAATGTATTAGTTTAAAAAAATATTAATCTTGAAATAAATTCTTTTTTGCATTGAGAGTATTGACAATTTGTAATGAGGTTTAATTATTATTGTAGAATAGTTTGATTGATTCCTCTTCTCTTTTCAGAAAGCAAATTGAAAGTTTAATCCACCTAAAAAAAATTTTAAAGACGATTGTAATTATGTTCAAAATTAACCTTTGCACTAATTAGCATTAATCAATTTATTTTATATCTGTCTGATTTAAATTTAGATTTACTAAACTATTTTAATGCTTGTACACAATATGCCTTATATAAAAGTATTTGTCTACTTATGTGTGTGTTTCTAAAACAAAGACCACTGTTATTTTATGGACCACATATTTATTCTGTTACAAATGCTGCTCAAACAGTGGGGCTGCTATAACAGATGTTCACATACCCAAATAGTTACTCTGATACAATATCGGAAGAGCGTCGTATATATATATATATTGTATCTTTTGGCATATATATATATATATATATATATATATATATGCCAAAAGATAGAAAAACTAGTGAATCTTAATTAAGTCCAGTTGAAGCAAAAAATTGAAATTTCATATGCTTTGATTTTAAGTCCCTAATTTTAACCAATACAATTTAAAGTAAATATAATGATGAAAGGATCTAGCTCTTGTGGATATGATGTAAATTTACAGACAGTGATTTACATATTAATTAGTTAAGATGGACATGAATTAATAATGTTTCAACCATAAGCTATTTAATGTTTACTTGTGCATGTCCTTTTAAATACAATTTATAGTTATTGTCCCTTACATAATGGAAGCCATTGAAACTCAAGACTTCTAATTTAATAATATCATGATAAACATTTATTTGCATCGACTAATAATAAGAAACCAGTAAAATTATGACAAACTAAAGAAATAAAACTTAAGGTGCAATAAAAGTGTAATTGATTGTACTTATAATGATGCTAAATCATACAGAGAAAAATATGTGTTTATAATAATTTTATCAAAGAAATGTAAAGCTTATAAAGAATTCTTAACTTATCATAATTTTACTATGATGATACTATGGAATGTAAACAAGCAATTAATATGACATTTAATAAATAATTATTTATAATGTTGATAATTTATTATAATGTTCTCCTAATTAAGCCAGCAACATCTGAAAAAGATAGGAGACTAATATCACTCAAAACATGTTGTAACAAACCAATGTGCCATTACTAACAGTTGAATGGATTTGAATAGAATAAATAATATGAAATTTTTAAGACATTTCATATTTAATATTAGATGATGGGAATATTCCATAATATAATTACTATACTTCCTAAATATTTAACGAATATATCTAAAACATAACTAACTCATCATCTTAAAATGAAAACACTTTGCCCGTAAATGCTTGAATCTATTAAATGTTTGTATAGTAAATGTTATTCTTGATGGACCCTTTTTAAGTTAGTCTCTGAATCTGAAGATTTAAAATTATTTTTAGGTATTTGACAATAATAAAAACACACATCTGTTGCCCACCCTCTCATCTCTTATAAATTAGACAGTCTGTTCTACTATCTTCAGAAATGATTTTAATTTAATATGATATAAATCTCTTACAAATATATACTTTAGCCAAAACATATATTTCAACATAAATAGCACAATCCTTAATACCATACTAAATATTATGTCAGGGTTTTACATTATCATGTATTGAGGGATTCTTTTTTCCAGATGGATCAATGTACCACATCTATTGTTAATAATTAATTTATTGGTTTAAAATATATGTGTCTTTTTCAGACCTCTGTGTAAAATCCTGTCTCTTACTAAGATATGACTCAAATTTCAAAATGTATACATTTTCCAATCATAATTAGAATATATTTTTAATTTTATTGCATGCTATAGTACTGATCAAAAGATTCTCATTAACTGGTTTAAGCTATACTTCAAAGTCACATGTGTCTTGTTTCCTAAATATCCAGAAACAAATATTACATATTTTTCAAACTTGGCTAGAAACAGCATCTCTAAACTTATTTTGTTCCCCAAACTCCCAATAAACTTTGAACAATTGCTTCATATGTAAAAGACTTTTGTCACTATAATGAATTACTAATTATGTATACATTCAGAACCTTGTGACTTGCACACTGTTTCATCATATTTGATGGTAAATACAACTTATTCAAAATAAATAACCAAGAATGGTTCAGTATTCTTTTATATTTTCTGAAATTTTTACCCTGAGATATAGCGAATAAAATTAGGTAGGCTATTCTTTTTTTCAGTTATGCTATGCCATAATATAGATTTATTTATTAAAAATTTCAGTGCACTATTTTTAATAGTAATCTTAAATTTAAAATAAACATATCAATAACCTGTTAAAAAGTGTTATTAAAAGAGACAAATTCTCTCAATACAGTTTTGCCACTCAGTGGAATCCAGAAGGCCTGTGCAATTATGAGCAAGCATAAGAAATGGCAATCATGTGCTGTTAAAAGCTGTATAAATTACAATATTTTGAAAAATATAACATCTAGAAATGTCACTAAACATCACATAATCACGATCTCTTATGCTAGCACATAACTGTTATTAAATGGAAAAACTCTTTATACAGTAGTGCCATCCTGTGCCAACCAGAGTAATCAATGGATGCCAGAAGGCTTCACTGAGGAAGGCCACAAGCCAGAAACTAGTATGGGGATATTGAATGAGTAGGCACTAGATGGGGATTTTATGCACAAGCCTTCTGGCATCCATTGATTACTCTGGTTGGCACAGGGTGGCACTACTGTGTGGAAAGTTTTGCCTGTTTAATCTAGAAATGTCAATGCTATAATATTTGTCTTTGGGTGGGCGAACGGGGGATGAATTATTAATGAAAAGTATTGGCTAATATACGAGATGATGCAGTATTTAACGTTATTACAAGTTTAAAAACGATAAAATATTAAATAGATGGAACATAATTGCAACCTATTATTAATAATGGTTAAATTTTACTATTTATTGTAATTTCTCATTACTCATTTAACTCAATCCGTCTAATCATTAAATAGTTTTTTTTTAACATATAGGGATAATATTGACATTTTTTTAAATTTTTTTTTCCATATGTCATAGCATCGGCCGGGACGCGAACCCACAACCGTCTGCAAACAACTATTTGCTTGCATGGCAGCTGCGATACCTCTCGGCTAACAACGCAAGACTAATATTGACATTTTGAGTAAGTTTTATAGATTTTATGCTATTTTTCTTTATATGTGATAAGTAAAAATTAAAAAAAACAAATCCAATGTTTTTTAATAATATATGTATAGTTTTATTACAATTTATTTTTGCATTACTATGTTTTCTTAATTACTCTTACTAATACATTTTATATTGTCTGAGAAATAGATTGAAAATTCATTAAACTCAATGAGGAAATTAACAGGCGGAACTCATTTCTTGTGATTATTGTTTGTCATATTTTACTATTTCCAGATAAATCAGGTAATAAAGCTGTAATCCACCTTCCATTGTTAAACGTTTAATACATTTATCAATAGATCGCATAACGTGCAATTAACGTTAACTAAAATTAATTAGTATTACTAGAAATTTGAAGGTTTTGCTAAGAGTCGAACATTTCTCTTATTAGTTTTGAGATTTAAAATACGTATAATTTTAAAGAACAGTTTCTTATACAATAAAAGATGGATTTTATATCTTTAATTTTTTTTCTTTCACATTCATTTTTAAAACAGTTTCAATGTAATTTGAAATGCAGTCAAAACATTTATAATTTTTAAAACTGCGATTCCAGTTCCAATTATTTTCTCATTTGTCTAAAAATAAATAAATGCAGAACTAAACACACACACTTACATGCAGGTGCACCTATATTTTATTATACAATTGGTTATAGTGGTTTAGTAAAAGTTACTGTGAATTTCAATTGTCAACCTATTTATCAAATTCATCAGAAAGTCCAAAATCTAAATGTTGTACTTTTTAAAGTAATAATTTAAATAAATCGGGAATTATAAAACAAATCGTCTTAATGGTGTTTGTCCTGTATATATACCAATATTAAAAACAAGTTTTAATATGATTCAAAAACCACATTCTTCATTCTTTAATATCTTTTGTGTACGGTTGTCTATATAAAATAGATTAGATACGCGCACACCTCTTGATCTACATCTCCATAAACAAACATCAAAGAGATTCATACATTTAAACTAATTAAGGTGCATTATCATTTTTATAAAAAAAATTCTATAAAATTGTAGCAGACATTTAACATTTACTCTTCTAAGGTATAAAATGAAGGTAAAAAAAAATTCGTATAAATTTAGGTCATTCATATTATCGGACAATCTCAAACGGTTCATTTAATCTTACCTACATTCATTTATTTACATTTAAATTTATAATATTCAATGTGAAACGATTAGTACATATTTTTTATTTATTTAAATGGTGAAGAATTTATTCTTTTAATTGACAACAACAAATTAACTTATTCCATGTTGTTGTTGTTGATGTTGTTATTATTATTATTATTATTATTATTGTTGCTGTTGTTGTTATTATTATTATTGTTGTTGTTGTTATCATCATCATCTTTATTATTATTGTTGTTGTTATGATGATGATGTTTCAAAGCAAATTTTATTTTATATCAGTTGGTTACAGTAGGGTTACATGTACTTATATGAAAAAGTTACTTTTAATTTTGATTTAGTCCTTGCCTCTGAAACTTATCTTGTTTAACCAGGTAACAGAGATTCATTGTTACAATGATTGGCCAATAAAGAGGTTGTGTTAGCTTATCTCATTGTTTTAAATTATTTTTGGGAGTACTAATTCTCCAGTCATTATCATAATGCTGAATGTATTTTGAAGAAAGACCAAGTTACTGCAAAAATGTCCTGCGGTGCAAGAATACTGTCTCTATCTTTAATTTTTTTAAGTTTGTTGTAGTAGGTGCTGGAGTGTCTTCTTGGATTGTTTCCAAATGTGAATGTGCAATGGGTGCACCAATATGTGTATAAGCTGAATGTGACTGCACATATTATTGGTAATGTGTTTCTTTTGCATGTGTTTACTATTTTATTAATTGTGATCCCATTTTGTTTGTAGTTGTTCAACCTCATTTGTCACAATTTTTTAGTGCTTGGCAATCATATAGGAAATGGGTTTGTGTTTCTTCATCTCTGTGACATAGCATACACAGTGAATCAACATTCGTGTAAAATCTCTTATACCAAATAAAGTGTTTTGTTGGTAATGCATTCAGGTTAAGTTTGATAATAAAATCATAAAATTTTGGTTTCAAGCAACATCTTTTGAACTTTTTTTAATAGTTGGCCATTATTTATTTCCAGTACTGTGGGCTGGTTATTTGCTTGTTGGTCTGGAAACAATACATTTTGCATTTTACAATATGTGTATTTATTTGTGTTTTTTAGTGTTATATTGTTTCTTATTAGTTTACAGCTCACAATCAGGACAGAGATATAGTTATATGTGGGGCAAGGCTGATCAGTGAATGTAATTACTATTATTTCCTGTCTCTCTAGAAAATGAATAAATATGGCTATGAGCAGATTTACTGTTTTTTAGGGTTGTGAAATACTGATATTGCATGTAGTTTAAGACCATATCATTTTGTAGATCAGTTTAAATGTTTTATTGAGATGGCTACTACTTTTCCATAATAACTTGTTGCATAGTGAGTTATTTGCTGAAATAAATGATTTTGTAAAATTTATTATTGGCAGATAGTAGGTAATTTTTGTCATAATAAACTGATTATGTAAAGACACTTTTGAGTAGAGTGAGAGAGAGCATTTGGAGAGCACTTCTGCTTTAAGTTTGTTTTGTATTTTGTTTCTCATTTGAATCATGACCAAATGGAATAGGGAAACTGAAAACATACTAGGTTTCTCTTGGTATATCTGTGCGTTTAATTTACAAGCAGCTGATTTGTTGGTGTTGATTTTTAGCCTGAACTTTGCTGTATATTTTTTTTATGATTTCCTGCAGTATAAGTAATTGCCTCTTTGATTTTAGAAATACGGTGACACTATCCATGTAATCTATATGTGGTATGTATGTGTTGGTGTTTTGAATTAGAATTCCTTGGATTTTTTTTAAATTTGTCTTAGCAGGGGGTTTAAATATAATGTAAATAATAATGCATTGGGTGTAGAATCTCGTGGGATTGCTTGGCTGAAGTAGAAAAATGATGAAGATCTACCATTGAGTATGATGTGAAATGCTCGGTTTTTTAGCAGATTGGTGGTTGTATATAATATTGTGCACGGTATTTCTGGTTTTTTTAAAATTGAATTAACAGTGTTTTGATTGACACTGAATCAAATGCGCTTTCAAAATCTAATTAAATGGCCATTGGGGCATTTTTTTTTTTTAATTACTGAGTTAATGATTGTTTTGTATATCAGTACTGCTTGAACTGTTGATGATCCCTTTTTTGTGTACTGAAGCTATGCTATTAGTTTTATTATATATGGTTCATTTTTTTCTTTTAAAACTTTTTCCAGAATTTTTATTTCCAAAGGCTCCATTGTGATTGACCACAGATTGGAGACTGTAGCAACTGGTGCTTGTTTTTTAATGAAGGGGATCATTGAAACCAAATATTGCCTTTGAATATTGTATAGCTTTTATGGTAGTTGATTTGCAAGCTGGCACAAGTATGTGTTTGTGAATTGGCTGAGATATGACAATACAAATTTTGGGATTCCTGGTGGTCCTGGGTGGCATGTACCTGGGTTTGATGCTAGAATAAGTGCAAAATCTGCTATTTCAAAAGGTGTCACTGTTTTTGGTTTTTCAAAAAAAAAATTCTGGGATTTGAATTAGTTATGTTTTGTTAATTTTTCTTTGAGGTGATGATATATTAGTCATATCATATTATGTTCAGCTGTGGTTTTTCCATTTCTTTCAAGTGCTGTGGGAACTCTTATTTGTGGATGGATAACCTAATGCCCATAAAATGTATCTGTGAATCCATGAGTGTTGCTGTGTTAGATTATTTTTTTTATTGCTAGATATTGCTTTAGCTTATTGGATGTTTGATTACATAGCTGTGTTAGCTTGATTATGTTTGCTTGGTTATGAGTGACTAGTTTTGATATGGTGATTCTTTTGTGTAGCTCATCTGCTAACATGATTAGTTTAGAGAGGGGGTTGATTTTTGAATATGATTGATGTCAAATGTGAAAATATGTGTATATGCTTTATATATTTAGAGATTGGGTCAAGTTGCATCTAATTGAGCTTACTTCACATGATGTATGTTTCAGAAAAGAGAAACTCTGGGAGTGTTGACTGGTAGTATGATCCTTATTGTCTTTTGTATGTTAGTGATTCTGTTGTGGTATGTGTTTAAATTTAATTTTATTATTTGTGCTGCATGATCAGAAAATGAGGAGGGGAGAGACTTACTTCAATTGAGTGATGTAGCATTGGAGAATATAACATAAGATCTATGAGAGTACTGTGGTCGTTTTTATAAGAAGATACTGAGCTAAGTTTGATGGGTAAAAACCCTTGCTGCTCATAAGTGGTATTGAAAGTTGATTTATCCATTTTGCAACAAACTTTTGATAACTCATATTGAAATCTCCAATAAGTTTAGTGAGATAGGGATTGGATACTAACAGTGAGTTAATGATTAAAATTATTCTGTTAATAAAAATAGGAATGGGGGGGGGTATACAAACATAATGTTAATTGAAAAACTTCTGTGATTAAATGTTATCAGGAGATTGGAATCTATAAAAAATATTTTAAATGATGTGAAGGGGCATGCTTGTCTGATAAATATACCTGTGCCACTTGATGGTGCTGATGTAACTAGTTAATCTTAAAATACTAGGAGACTTTTTACTTATCTGTAACTTTGTATGTAGCCAGGTGATGGTCTACTACTACTACTACTACTACTACTACTACTACTACTACTACTACTATTATTATTATTATTATTATTATTATTATTATTATTATTATTATTATTATTATTATTATTATTATTATTATTATTATTGTTGTTGTTGTTGTTGTTGTTGTTATTGCTGTTATTATTATTATTACTATTATTATTATTGTTGTTGTTGTTGATGTTGTTGTTATTATTATCATAATCATAATCATTATTATTATGTTTCAATGATTAACTATATTTGTCTTAGAGAGTTACGACAGTTTTACATATCTTAGATTGCTGTGCTTACATAGCCAATCTGCAGTTGTGGGTATATGTATGTGCAAATTGATTTATTTATTTGCATAAGATTACAAAAATTTTTATATACTGTGGATTAGTTACAAGGGTTTTACGTAGCTTGAATTGCCATGGTTAAAACAGGCAATCTGTAGTTGTAGGTTTACATATATAAAAGTTGTTTGATTGATCTACACAACATTACATAAATTTTACTTGCTCTGGACTGCTTTATCTTCAGATACATACCAGGTTTATGTTTATGTGATTGAATTTCCTGGGTAACATAGACAAAAGTCTAGCAATTTTTATTGTAGTGTGGCAGTTATGTGAAAGGTACACATGTGTGCTGGTTTTGTCTCCATATTGTTTTCTGGTAAGGCTTATGTTTTGAGTACTTTTGGAGCATAAAGAACTAGAGTTCTTTAACTTGAATGTCAAGAAAATGGACTGTTGCTGCTTTGGATCATTAAAACTTTGTGCTGGTATTATGGTCAACCGACACTGGTCAAGGGTGCGTATTTATTGTTTATGGGAGGTAGATGTTGATTGATCTATTGAGTCAGGTAATGGGAATTCAGTTTGCAGATTCCATGTCCAATATCAACAGGTTAGCCACATTTGTTTTTGATTTTTTTTAAGTTACCACTTCTTTTTGGGAAGGTGTTCAGGCTTTTTTTTGTTTCATTACAAATGTTAGGGGGGGGGGTTGAGATAATGTTGGATTTGATTATTACATTGAGAGTAAGTTTGGAAACAATATTATCTGAGTCATGATTGTTTGTACATTAATTAAGTTGGAACAATTATCATTATCATTATTTGCATCATATAATGTCAAATCAGTAGGTGGTGGAGAATGGATGGATATATAGGATAGGTAATAATAATCCAATAATTATAAATGATAAAGTAATATGTCTACCACTTCTAAATTCACTAACACTGAATTCCAAACATCAAACATAATACAAACATATGCTAATGTTACTAAAGTTAACCCCAACTTCTACATAGGAAAAGTAATAATCCAATAGATATTGATAACAAAAGTAACAACATGTCAACTATTCCCAATTTAGCTTCAAGATATAGAAAAACCTCCTCTAGTGACATCAAACAACTGGACCTCAATATCCAGGAAGCACAATACCCCCCTCACAGATAACAAATGAATCAGAAATTCAATCCCAATAGAATTATTTACAATTTTTAAAAGATTTTTTTTTACTAGGTCCATAATTCTATCTGCCACTGACATAAACATTTCTCTATATAAATTGCCTAGCCAATTACTATTTTATGCAACATCCTTGCATTTGGCTGTGGAATACTATTGCAAATATTGCTGACCATCCAAATCTCAGGTATACACCCTTCAAGACTTCCATTGTATGATGCAACTTTTTGGCAATGTTATGACTTTTCTCCCCATATATTTAAAGAATACCCCTACTCATCACTAGTAGCAGCTATGATTTTTAATTACAACTGCACCATAATAGTGATCCAAACATAATTTCAACACAAATCATTGATCAAAAAGCTACCTTATGTCTATATATCAGATTGAAACCCAAGCACTATACTTGTCACCAGCAGGGTCATTTAGCAGTGCAATCTATTAATCTCCAAACTTCACTTTCAAAAAAAGCATCTGATCATCTAATTCACTGAATCAACAAAGAACAGTCAGTATTCTATGATTATGTCCATAAATATCCAAGAGACTATCCGTGGATATACTATCTATTCTATATTATTATTATCATCATTATTATTATCATCATCATTATTATTAATAATGTTTCATCATTATTATTAATAATGTTTCAAAGATAGATCTATATTAATTCTTCAAAAATATTACATTAGATTTTATATAATCTAATTATGATGAGTTACTTGTGCAATCATGCCTATAGTTCATTGATTACAATATTTCTACTTGTAATGAGACCACTTGTAAATTCCATGGGTGCTTTTGTTGCCATTGTTATTCTTATAGTGGCATGACCCCTGTAATCTATTAATTATATGTATTAACAATCATTGTATGGAAAGTATCTAGATGATTTAACAATATCTATGGAAAGTATGTAGATGATTTAACAATATCTATTGTTATGCTTGTGAAGGTGTGATTAATTGCTGCTTGTTTAAGCCAATGTATTCTGGTTATAGATTGGAAGGTTGTTTTATAAGTGACCATGTTGGAGCTACAATGTCTGGACAAATAATTTTACAATATTGGGCTCTTAATTGTTGTAGTTTGTTTATAAATGTATCTGAATGATGGCTAATATTATTTATGAATGTGAAGTTGCAATGAGTACAAAAGTATGTGTATAATAGGAATGTAACTGCACAAACTGTGTGTAGATGTTTTTTATATGTTCCATAATGTTTTTATTAAGATGTTTTGCTGATGATAGGTGTGTATCATGACTTTACAAGTGTCAGATAGAGCTTAGCATGTTAAAATATGTGCTGTTGTGTTTCCTCTGCTGTATGACAAAGATTGCAAAGAGGATCAATGTTGTTGTACAGATGTTGAAAGTTTAAAAAAATATGATATTGGTAGTGCATGGAGATTGAGTCATAAGATGAAATCAAAGTATTTAGGTTTTAATGACCATTTTCTGAACCTGCTGCATAATTGATGATTGTTGATTCCTAGCATTAGTCTGAGTATTTCTGCAGAGACATCTGAGTATAATAAGTTGTAAATTTTTCTGTATGTGTATTTGCTAGTAGATTGGATATGTATTTGGCTTGATATGTTTGTGACAGACTGTATGATGAATAGTATATATTGAGATGGTGGTGGTCTGTCTGTTGGAGGGACTGTGAGAGTACACATAAAATTGTAGGCAACAGCCTTATGGTTGATGCCATGAGGTTTACAGTTTTTTATAGTGAAATGGGTGAATAGTGTGAAGACCTAGTCCATTGTGAGTGGGTGTTCTACTAAGGCATTTAGCTGATACTGCAACAGCTTTCCACCACCATAATAGCTTTGTGCAAAGTGATGAGATTTTTGAAGTAAAACCATTTTGAAAATTTTTATTACAGGGGAAAGTAGGTATAATAAAAAGCATGCTAAATAAATGAAATTTGGAGTAAATAGAAATGTAGGTCTTTGAAAGAGAGGTTATGATTTTTGTTGCAGTTTCTTGTAATTTGATTTGTATGCTTTGTCTCATTGCATTAGCTCCAAATATAAAATGGAAATCCAAGAAAAGTAATAGGTTTATTTTGGAAGATTTTTTTTTATAAAAGTTGGTGGTGTATAGAAACCAGGTGACTGTTTATTATAGTTAAAGTGTAGTTTAAAATTAGAAATATATTCTTCAAAGCAATATTGGAGACTGTTTGTGAGATTTAAGAAAGATAGTGATGTCACCCATGTGTGCTATACATGGAATACACTGTTCAGTGTTTGGGATTTGAATTCCTTGTGTTTTCTGATGAATTTTTCTTATGAGTGGATCAATAAAAAGATAAACAGGAGCAAACTTTGAGGTGAGCTTTGTGAGATTGATTGCATTGGTGTGAATGGTGATGATTTTCTACCATTAAATGTGATGCAAATCTCTTTATTAAGTAAAAGATTGGTAATTATATACAATAAGGTAGGAGGGATAGTAGTGTTAGCTATCTTGTCTAGTAGTATTTTAATTGTCACTGAAACGATGTCTGCCTCAATATCTAATTGAACAGCAATTGGTGTGTATTTTTCTGTTTTTGTACTGCAATTTACGATTATCTTAAAGTATCTTAAAGTAGTGCAGCCTGTCCAGCAGATGACCCTTTCATAGCCAACAGGAAGGGTGAGATTAATGGAAGTATATGTGGTTCAAGTTGATCTTTTATGAATCTTTTTTAGATCTTAATGCCTAATTGTCCCATAGAAATAGGCTGAAGAGTGATAATTGTTAATATGAAAACTTTTTTTATTAAAAGGTACAATAGCTCTAGTATTTAGTTCTGTGATATTGAAAATTTTCTGGGATAAGTAGTTGGCTAGATTACATATATATTATGTAGTAAATTGGCTCAAGTGTGAAAAAACAAACTCAGGAATGTCATTGGTTCTGGAAAAGCATGTGTTGTCAATTGTGGTAAGTTTGGATGTAAATTGCCTACAATTAAAGGGAGTATCTGTTTCTGATGGTTCAAAATAGTCATGTGATAGTTTGAAGACTAGTTGTTTCTGAAGTTTCTCCTTAAAGTGGTGAAAAGTAGACTGTATCCTGTTTTGTCCAAAATACCTGAATGCTTGAGGTCGTAATGCCATGGAGACTCTCAATGTGGAGTGGTTTATCCAAGAGCCCAAGGGCTTCATCCAAGAGCCCAAGGGCTTTATCCAAGAGTTCAATAAATGTAACCCCTAGACCATGTATGAGATCAGCTAAAGCACAGTTTGCTTTTTTTGTAGTTAGATATTCTTTAAGTTTATTGCATGTATTATTATATATTTCTGTAAATTTATATTATTATATATTTGTGTAAATTTATATTATTATATATTTGTGTATATTTATATATATTGGGAATCTTGTAATGGTTGGCACATGGTGATCCATCTGCGTATTTTATGTGCTATTGCTAGAAGATGGAGGTGAGTTGTGTGTTAAATGATCAGTGTTGAATGAGAGTATGTTCATGAATGCTAAGTACTTTTGGATTGGATCAAGTACCATGGCATCCAGTATTTGTATATACATTTCCAAAAACAAAAATTCTGTGATAGATATAGGAAACAGTATACTCATTGTTTTTTCTAGCAGAGTTGAAGTTGTTTGTATACCTGACAGATTTAGACTGAGTGTCTGGGATGAGTGATCAGAGAATGAAGAAAGATTAAAATTATTTTTAACAGATGATGAAGCATTGGTGATAAAAACACAAATAGATGAGTGTTGCAAACACTTATTATGAAATGAAACTGAATTTAATGGAAGAAACTCTTCATCACTTATAAGTGGTAGGGCTAGCTGTTGATGGTATTTGGATGCAAATATATCATAATTCATATTAAAACACCTACCAAGATGGTTAGAAAAGGAGTTGACACATGGAAGGACCTGGAGGAATATAGAGAAAAATTTTGTTGATTGCTGTGATATGCTTGTGAAATGTAGTAATTAGTAAATTTGAGTGAATATACATAATTTTAAATGTTGAAAATACATGTGGGAGCAATAACAATATCAGTACCCCTGATGGTGATGAGGTATCCCATGAACATGCACAAAACTGTGCTTGTTTAGATAGCTAGAATGACATATCTGTGAACTACTATATATTTTTGTTACAAGAAGGTCAAGGACGTGTAGTTTTACTATATTAAACCACTAAACATCACATGATCACTATTTCTTATGCTAGCACATATCTGTTATTAAAACAGGCAAAATTCTCCATACAGTATTACCACTCAATGCCAGCCAGAATAATCAATGGATGCCAGAAGGCTTGTGCATAAAAATCCACATCATAGTGCCTACTCATCCAATATCCCCAGACTAGTTTCTGGCTTGTGGCCTTTGTGATTAATTTGATGAAAGATTTTAAAAGACACAGCAAGGTTTGAGGAACAGTATATGGATATGATATGTAGTTTCATGATGCAATTCACATTTATTGGATCCTGAAAGACAGGCTAGTTCTTCAGAATAGTATAAGACTGAGGGTGGCATAATTGACTAGTCACTTTATTTTTTGAATGAAGGCATGATAGATCAGAAGGCTGATTTTATTTAGGATGGCAAGAACATTGGCACAAGTACACTGGTCAGCAGACTTCAGATGTGCAGCAGTTGACCAACTCCATCAGAATTACAAACCTGTACTCCATTGAGATAGTGAATGGGAAGTGGATACAAGCTTCTATTTGCAGGTTAACATTATATATATTCATTCTGCATTCAAAAAAATCAACTAATTATGGTTAAGAGTTATCAAGCAACTAAGAAGAAAAACCATGGTGTTTCTTCATCTTAAACTAAGAAATAAAAAGCCAGTAAATTCACTATGCTTTGCTAATGGTGTTGTTGAGTCATTCATATACTATATGCATAATGACATAGTAGTAATAGCTGCAATGACAAAAACATATAAAGTTGTCATTAGGAATTTGCCTTTTTCAGTTCTTTTAAGACCTCCAAAAGAAATCAAAAAGTCTTTCTTTGGCTAACAGCAAATTCCTTTATAAAGCTAAGTTTGCTATGGCTATTATTTATTTCTATATATTTGTATTTTGAATATTGTAATGTTTATTTCAGTGTTTCTTGTTTATTATTTTTAGTTTAGCTGTTTATATATATATATATATATATATGATAACAGATGGCGTTCTACCAAAAACACCGTCAAGCGTAGTTTTCTGTTTACATAAACATCAGAGCGAGCATTCACTATCTCTAACTTTAATTCCACTTTCAGATCATGATTTCAAGCTATTTGCTATCGTCAGTGAAGGACAGGAATAAGAAACTAGATCTAAACACAAACTCTGAGCATTTATGAAACAGTTTCTATTCAGCTTGCAAGCGTGAATCTTTTAGACACGTTAATGTCTTCAAACTCAGCATAGCAAGCCAGATAGCTACATGGGTCTGATCTCAGGTCAGCATCACCACATAGTAGAAGCCTCTGAAATATACATCATTGCAAGAAAGACCTCAAAGGTACATATATATATATATATATATATATATATATATATACATTATAAATATACTATATAGAAAAAAGGATAAAAGAACATCAATTATTATATAATCGGGTAAAAAAAAAACTGCAAATAATCAATTAAATACTGCCTCGGTAATTTTCGACCATAAAAAATCTTGTAATTTTAAATTTACTTTTAGTGTAAATGATACAGCAATTTTAATGGAATAAAGAAATGATACAAAAAATTAAGAAAGTAATATTGATAAATAAATCCAAAGATAATATAAAAAATAGACAAGCAACAAATACTGACATATACAGCTCTGAAAAATGACATTATATTAAACCCATATTAATTTACAGTTGGTAAGGATTACAATGTAATCAAAAACACTACTGATTAATTAAAATATATATTTTATTATTTTTATCATAAAATTATTCAAGTAATGTGAAAATATCTTATGTTTTCATATTAAAAAATCACCCTTAGATGTTAATAGACAGTAATCAATAAAAATCATAAATACATCTTTGCATTTATGTGTGAAAAATCATTTTGTAGCATAATAGTTTCACTACTTCCTGCATATGCATGATATTTGTAGTTTGGAACTGAATATACATTAATTTCAGTTTCATGTTAAGATTAACCATTGAAGCACTAATTATTTTATTGTCTGAGTGAGGTAAAAGTCTAAACTTTTAATTGGTCATGTCACAAACTCAACATCAAAATATATTCATCTTTTAATATTATATTTACTTTAGTTTCATTTGTAAAAAATATATTAATAATTTGTCAGATTATGAAAGTGAATGAAAGTTTTTTCAAAAATAAATTTCTATTTATAATTATAAAAATATTTGATAATGGCAAATCTGAAACAAACAATACTGACCAATCAAAAAGTTTTGATGATGTCAGTGATTTCTTTTCCAATTTTACATTGCATGGATAAGTAAATAATTTTTGCTAAAGTCTTAACTATTTTTCTAAAATAATTTTATTTTTAGCATATTTTATCAAAATAATTTATAATGTCAAAAAACACATCAAAAATACTTTTAAAATGGTCTAAAACATTCGTTTATCACTTTCAAAATGAAAGAAAAGAAATCTTAGCAGCTTCATTTCGACAAGCAACTTTGTCAAGCGGCTTTCTTTGAACTTGATGGTTACAGCCAATCAAAATGAAAAACATCCAGCCTACTTGTTTTGTTATACTTTTGATGTCAGTTTTATGATTTTTTATTTGTAAAATAATTCAAGATAGGGCAGCATCTTATGGAACTTTTTTAACCTTTAAAAAGAGCGCAAAATCTTTATCATAGCATTAAAAGTAATGGAATTCAAGTGATTTGAAGTGGCTTCAAATCATCTCATAAAGACCCCTTAATATTTATTGATTTAGGTATCCATTATATTAACATGCAAAATAAATAATTTCCCAATAAATGATTAATTTTATTCTATGTTTAAACAAAAAAAAAAAACATTGAAAATACATATGGACTATTTTTGATAAGCTTGACAATTAAAATACTTTTTTATACTGCAGATGGATCATGTAGACAGTTTTGGCAGTAATGTTTATTTAAAGATTTTTCTATTTTTTTTTTAAAAAATATATGCAGTTTTTAGACAAAATGATTTGAATGTCTACTGTAATTTCTAAATAGTTTAAATATTGTATGGTATAACATGTATATACATATAACTATATCTTTTTTATATATTTACAGCATAAAAATAATTTGTAACAACTTACTAATATTTTAATATAATTTTTCGAAGTCTGTGATTATAAATATAAACTTTTAAAGTCTTTAAATATAAATAACTTCTGCTGAAAATGGAGTTATATATATTTTTAAAAATATCAACTTTTTGTGGAAAAGTTTTTTTTTAAAAAAATATCTTGAAGACTGACAAAAAAAAAGCTCAATAATATTTCCATTAAGAGATTGAAAAGACCAATGATATATGAAATATCATTCTCATGGTGTGATGTTCTTATAGATCTCATGAAAAGTAAAGATTAAACCCATTGAGTACCCCAATAGTGAAACTCAATTTTATGAATGATTTCCATGTGAAAGATAATAGTATGAGTGATGATCTGAGAATTCCTTCCATGGGTCAAGTAAACTGTAAATGATAATTTTCTTTCAATCTTGTATCCTCCTATTCCTTTTCTTGCATCTTTATGTTACAATTTACAATAGAAATGACGGGATTTAAAGCCGAAACTTCATCACAAATATTTTATTTATGGAGATCTTCGCATATTTGGATCTCAAACAAAATTGGTGTGAATGTGGGATGTTTATTTTAAACAGCAATCTTTTATGATCTCTTGTATTTATTTCAATCGGCACGCCTACTTTTGTAAATTTAAAGACATTTGTCATTTTTGATAGTATCAAATTTAATATATTAAACGTCAATACATACCACCAACTGAATCTTTACGTTATTCATAGATGTTTGATATTTCTTCTCTCTATTTATGAGTTCACACTTTTTACTATTTTTGAGAAGATCCATGTAAGAAAAAATGTTGTGTTATCATAACATTTCTTTTATGTGATATCCAATATTAAAAATATACTATTAATAAAAATAGTATTCCCGCTATTTGAAATACAAATTTAATATATATATAGAAATCCATCAAATTTACATTATAATATAATTAATGTAAGATGTTTAAATAGAGAGAAAAAAAAACTGAGATTCGTCGATTTTAAAAATTATATATATACACACTTTCTTCTATATTAAAATCTTATCATCGTAAACAATCTAATAGCAATTTTTACTTAAATAAAATGTTATCATTTTGATTAATAACAGATCCTGTACATATATATTTATAAAGCTTACTTTTGCAGAAGAAAATTAGATTTTCAGAAGTTTTTCTTTTTTTTTCTTTATCATTCTCTCCCACCAATAGGAAATCACTTAAATATTATCTTTCCAAAGCTGCCGTATAAATCTTTTAAGACAATTTTCATAAAGCATCAATGGAATGGAATACATATGTATAGATGACATTTCTTAATCTTTATTATTCTATTTAATGCTATACGTAAAGCAATTACTTAAATTGTGTTACAATTATACCATCTTTAATTTATTGACGTAAGTCTAAAAAAAAAAAAAAAAATTAGAAACTCAATTTTAATAAGTAATTTAATTAAAAAATAATATATATAAATAAATAAAAAAATATTTTGATTTTTATGCTCAGAAACGTTTATTTTAAGAGATAAAATGATTTGACTAACACATGCAATGTGTGTAGCATTAAATAGCTTTGTTAAATTTCAAATTCTTTCTAATCATTATTTGACTATAAATATAATTTAATGCTCATTTATAATTATATATTGTGTAATAACCCTGATTTAAATCTAAATACTAGCTTAAATGCGAACAAAATTGGTTAATCAAACTGGATGCAAGCATACATTTCCAAATCGTATACTTTAATTAAAATAATATCAATTACAACATATATTTCTGGAATGAGGCTGATATTACACCTGCAGAAAGATATAAAATGGTTTGTAATTATGGGTTAAATATATATAATGTTGTGGTTATTGTTAAGTTTCTTCTTTGCATTGTTAAATTTGACTACTTGTTTTTTTAATTTTAATTATATATTTATTTCTGGTTGATTAACTTAATTTATTGTATACAGTATATATTGCACCGTTTATTTATATATGGTACAAATATTTTGGAATTTGGTAAAAGCTAAAAGAAAAACTAAATTTAACGATTTTATTAAAAGATGTAATTAAATTTTTTTTTTTTTTTGGTTTGTGTAATTTTTTTTTAAACGTGCAATGAAAGTTACATTTTTCGTTCATATTTTTTTTATGTAATTAAAAATGAAAGTTAAAATTGGAAAGAATAAAAGACTTGCATATTATTAATCCAGATAAACTAAAGGAATGAGAATTCCACACCCAGATTACAATCAGTAAAATCTTTTTGGAAGTTAATTAAAGATGGTGGTATTATGTTGAAAAAAAAAAGACTTTATAAATAAAATTTAAGAAGGAATGTGCAAGATTATTATCTTGTATATTGATAAAAGGACAAAAGAAAATATGGCAGAAGTCTGAAAACCAGACCGCTAGTATGAAAGGAAGAATACCAGCATCATCAGGGTCATGTCTGTTTTTCTTTTGGCTGGTCCTGGATCATGAAATCCAGAGCCATTCTATGCTGAAATAATTCTTTATGTTGGAGTAGCTCGAAGCTTTTGACACCATTCATCATGAAGACAGTCAACCCCAGAAAAGCTTTTGTGACTAGCCTTTAGAACCAGGATAAAGAACAAGTTAAAACTAATAGCCACGAGCTCATTCTACCTCATAGAAAACCATGTATGGTAATCAACTGTCTATGGAAATTTGCTAAACTTACTGGTAAACTATGATTAAGTATCCCCCATTGTGACTAAATTAAGCATTTTCAAAACATTCTTCAATAAACTTATAATATAATCCTGATAGAGACATTAATTTTATTATTCAAGAGACTTTTGTTTACCTAAGAAGTGTAATATGAACTGTTTTATTTAATTAATCCATATCTGGAATAGCGTGCGTGTATTTTTTCCAACTTATTAGTCATTTGTGTTTTTAATATTTTGATTTGTTGAAATAAAATATTTATTTCTAATATCAACTTTTCATTGTGCATTATTAATGTTCATTATTAAATTTATTAATGTTAGGTTATTAGGATTTGAGTGTATAATTTACCATTGTCAATACTTTTTGATTAATCCCCGGAAATAATATTCTCTAAAAAAATAAAGTTATGTGAAAGCATAATCCCGATCTTTTAGTTATTTGCATCAAAATTATGGGATATAAAAAAGTTAAAAGTCTATTGACTATGGCGCCCTCTTATAAATTAAAACTAACTTCATCAGCAATTTCTGTCTGCTGTCGTAATAATTAGTAGGCTAGTTAATTAAGAAATATAGCTATGTTTTTGGAAATATGAACAAGATATTTTGTTATCCATAGCTTGATTAAGTTTCCCTTCATAGTGTGTAAAAAAATAGCCTAACAGAATCTAGAAAAATGTGAAAAAATCTATATAAAATATTTGAAACACTCCATAGCTGTATTGTTTCAGCCATATTCTTCTTTTAAATAAAAAAATAACCTGGATTTTTTATTTAAAGGAAGAGGATGTGCACCATGTAGCAATGGGTATTTCAAATATTATATATATACTCTAATAATTTTAATAAGCATGCAAATTAACTAAGTATATTAAATAAGTGACATTGAGAATATAGTATCTTACTCATTAAGTTTTAATGTGTAACCATAATAATAATTCTCCATTCAGAGACTACAGAATCACCATAATAAAATTGTAACTTATTTTCATTTTCTCATTTCACTGCCAATTTATCTATCATGTAAAAGATGATGATCATTGTATCCAATTACTACACTGTTATGTGGTAGATAATGAAACAATAGTATTGAAGAGTAATGAAACTTTATAATAGCATGAATCATTATAAAATATTAATCTAACAGTTTACTGTTAATGTTAGTAATTCTAGTAGATATAATAACACAGAATTAGAACTAAAAGTTTATATCTCCTCTTAATAATTTTTATCTTTTATGAAAATATTAAATATCAATCAATCTTGGAATTCCACACAAGATAAAAATTCTTAGCAGTTGTTTTATCTATCTTTTAGCAAAAAAAAGTTTGTGATGTTATTTCCATTTGAAGCTGATCTAAATAAATATATAAATCTGAATGAAAAGAAATTACTGAGATAAGAAAGAAACCTAGTAATAAACATATGTGTTTCTTATGTATTAGTCCTGTGACAGAAAGCAAGTATTAGACATTCTGGACCTTTTCACATTCATATCTATCTGTTGATAACTGTATTATCTTGAGATCTGACCAAAATGACCTCTACACAGATCTTGTACATAGTATTTTCACAGAAAATTATGAAACTAATGTGTACACAGATCTTTTGTACATGACATTTTCTCCAAGATTTACAACATTATCAGCAGGTTGAATATGTATGTGAAAAGGCACTGCATGTCTAATATATGCTCCATGTCACAGGACTAATACTATTTTCACAAAAAAAATATAAACAATTTGGCATGTAATTTACCAAAAAAGGAAAAAAAAAAACAGAAATATATATATATATCACATTTACATGAAAATGTATAACAATACTAAAGATATCAATTTCTGCAAAAAAAAAAGAAAAATCACCGATCTTAAAAATTATATTTATATGATTTTTTTACAGGGAAAAATTTAAAACATGGTGAGGAATATACATTTATAACAATATTAAACAGAAATATGTATGACATTTACACAAAAAAGAATAAAATGTATAAAAATACTAAAGATATAAATTTCAGCAAAAAAAATTTGAGACACCATTATAGACAAAACAATGCCTAAATTACAAGAATTGGCTAAAATATTATTTAAAAAAGCATAAAATATACACATAAATTACTTACCATGCAATATATAACAGGAATTGTCACAAGAAATAAATCTAAAGTCAATCAAATTTTCTGGACAAAATGGAGAGTTCAAGTAATGGTATTTGTTGGTAATAAATTAATGTTCTTTTTTTAAAAAAAGCAAAATTATTCCTAAAATAAGAAAATATAACACTTTTATTAATTATACATATTGGCGGCTTTACAACATCTATGCTAAATTCAGCTAAACATGAATCCAGGTATTTCTGTGATGTTCCCCAAAGTCTTTTGATGTTTTCGTAAAGCACAGTTATTTACTCATTTAAAATCAAATGAATTAAGCAACAATAAAATTGAAAAAGACAATAACTATGAAGAAAAACTGCAATGCAATTGAAATCAAGCTGTTCTTAGAATGAAATTGTGCCATAAAAAATCTGGACAAACAAGAAAAATTGGTTTTGGAAAAAAAAAACATCGGAAATCGGAGAAAAACATGTTTTAGTATGAGATCAGATAACAACATAGCAGGATTTACTTGAATTTATTTGACCTAATTGCAACATCATGGATGTGAAAAGATGCAACAGGTCTAATAGTGCTGTGTCACAACTAATACATCAGTACCACATATGTATATTGTTTATATATTTTTTAAAACATTAATTTTTGCAAACAAAAAAACATTTTGTGTTATTAATTTGCTTATTTGTTCTTTAAAAAAATAAAATATTTCACATATTTTAAATTATTTTAGTAAAAAAAAAAACAGTTAAGTAACTTAGAATTGATTTTTTTTCAAACATCGACCAGAAAGTGAACCAAGAATTGATTTTCTAATTTAAATAAGACACTATCTTATAAATCCTAAAATGGAAGATTTTGACAAAAAATCTAATTGCAGAATTTCCAAAAAAAAAACAACAACTTTAAATTGGTTCAAAAATACAAAACATTATTATTAGCTTCTAAATTATAGCCCAAAGTATTATCAGGGGAGATAATAAGCTTATAATAGAAAAAAGAAAAATTAAATATACATTCAGTGGAGCCACAAATGATTCTGTATCTGACTATGTGACTTCAATTACACATTATTCAAAGTAAAATGTAAACAACAAACAAAAATGTAAATAATCCAACAAAAAAAAACTATTGAGATATGTGAATTTTAATGTCTGGCAGCCATTTATCATTCTCTGAGATGGGCATTTAAAGATTATATATATTAGTAAAATTTCTTAGCTGTATATTGAAAACACAAATTTTATCCGTCCTTTATGATTTTTTCTAAATTTGACATGCAGTATTTTGCTTAATAAAGTATTTTCTAAAATTAAATATTTTATAAAATTTCAGAATGTTGATTTAAAAACATTAACATAATTACAGAGAAAATAATTTCTGAAAAAGTTGTTGAAAGAAAAAAAGAATATTGTGCAGAGCAGTAGGAGTGGTTTTTTCTTATTCTTATTGTTTCAACTTATTTCAGAAATAAAGACAATTCTCCTATATATAAAGGGAGTCACTGATAAAATTGTTAATGTTTTAAAGAAAAATATAATGAAATATTCTTATATCGTAAAGATAAAATTCCTTTGGAGTCTTGTGATGTATATAAAATTCCTTGTGGAGTTTGTTTAAAATGATACATTGGACAGATCATTCATAGAATAAATATAATAAAGAAAGAACACAATTTGGCAGTTAGAGAAAAATCTAATTTATCAGCCATTTATTCACACATTAAATTAACAAGTCATGGCATCAATTTTAATAAAACACATATTCTGGCAAAAATTGAACAATAAGATCAGAGAAAGTTAAGGAAAGCTATAGAGATTTTTAAAACTAGTAAGAGCAGAAATGAAAAGTGTGAATTGAAAAAAATTAACAATATTTAAGAAAAACCAATGAAGGATAAAATATTTTTAAATCTTCTCAACCAATAAAATTTGAAAAATGAGGAGATAATAACAAAGGAAAAAAAACACAACGATTTTAAATCTCACCAAATACATTCTTATGATTTGAGAAAGAAGCAGCCCTAATGAAAGTACTTGTTATTGTACTGAAATGGCAGATGTTTAGCTGTTATATTTTTACTATATGGAAGCTCCAGGGAATAATACTATGAATTCATTTATCAATGAAAATATTAGAATTGATATATATATACACACACTTCTTTGAATATTTTAATAGTGTATATATTTGTCATATAGCATAAAACATTTATATAAGAGGTAATACTTGACAGCCTTTATTAATAAAACAAAACCCATAAAATAAAAAATTAAGTCTTTTTTTTTTTTAAAAAAAAAGTCTCATTGCCTGAATACATTAATTCCCCAAACAGTCTGAAAGATACAATGAAAAATATATACAATTATTGTAAAGAACAGTATAAAACATATACGGAAGTAATAAATGATATCGATCAATATAAAATGTAAAATGCATAAGTATAAGATTTATTAAAGCATCTTACAAGGAAGAAATTTATGATTATATGTACTATTAAACTCAATACAAGGTTAGTTATGGAAATCCTATCCGCTTAGCAATTACGGTTATATACCGTCATATAAATGATAGTTCCATATAAGTCACTGCTAAACAAAGTGAAAGAATTGAGCAATATTCTCGAAACTGATATAATTCATCGAAATAATCATCTTTAATTGATGAACATTTTACAATTTTTGTTCATCCCGTTTAAAATTAAATACATTTTATAATGTGAGATAATTAACTGCTTGCTATTACACCAGATATATAAACAAATTTAATCTTACATCATCATATTTAATCAACTAAAATTGTTCTCACACTTTGGAATTGAAATCAGATTTTAAAAAAGCTTTTAAATGTGCCAATGCAAAATTATTAGACTCTCATGCTTACTTCATATATTATATATAGATACATAATTAAAAGTGAGTTTGCAATTCAGATTACTGATAGTACATTACAGTAAAACTTTTAATTTCTAAATATATATATTTAAAAATAAAGTCGTTTAATATGTGTATAGTAAAATTAATTAATTCCCCATGTGAATTTTGATATCCTACGCTTAGCAGATATTTTTAATATTATCTTAATTACATTTTGCTTGAAATATTTTAAATGTTATCTACCGATGAAGCCTTTGATGTTCTTCAAATTACACATTAATTTCTGATCACTAAAATAAAATAGGCTATAGTAAGCTTTTTTTATTATTGTATATTTTAAAAGAACAATAAAATGAAATGGATGCTTATTATAGCGAGAATAATAAAAGTTTCGCAGTAAATACAATCGAATAAAGAGAGAGAGAGAAATAATATATTTGTTGAAGCAAATATATCCCTTTATTTTAAAAATATATTTGAATACATTTTTTTATTAGTATTATTTTTATTATCATTTATTTACTGCTGGTTTTTTTTTTTTAAAAAATTAATGAAAATATTTTGTTATAACTATTTATAAAGATTTTGGCAACTAACCCATTTAGTTAAAATTTATTGTCTTATATTGACATTTACAATGTCCATGCCAAAAACATTAATTTTATAATTATACTAAACAGTCTTTAAAAATGATATTATAGCTGGTTTAATAATATCTACTCATTGTTCATATTTTCATCATTGTTGTTCCTTTAATCTTTTGTGGACAATAAATCTCATTTTCTACTTTTTTTCATGCCTTCTGATTTTATTTGTACATGTCTTTTATACATTGTATTGGTTTATTCATTTTTGGTGCTGCATTCACGTTTATATATATATATAGACATTCTTTAGTACCATTACTAGGATCCAACTTATTTAAAATAATCAAAGTAATACTTAGTTGCTAGAGAATTATGTGACATTTCCAGCAACTGCTGTGGTCCTTCTTCAAAAATCCTTATCTTTTAAAACCATCATTCTATTTCAGATACAATATCTAATTTATTCAAGCACGTGTGCGTGTGTCGTGCAACTGTTCCCAAAAGCTATAAAGTGTTAATATAAAATAGATAACTAAAAACAAACGAGCTGAGCGCTTTCAAAGGATCTTGCCTTCATAATCATAGCGCTCAGCTCGTTTGTTTTTAGTTATCTATTTTATATTAACACTTTATAGCTTTGGAAACAGTTGCGCTGAACATTCAGACATGCTAGAATATATATATTTCCCAAAAGTAAAAAAAAATATTTGACTTAATATCTAATTTATTTTGTTTGTTCATTGCATTTTTTTACTCTGTACAATTTGAGTGTTCTACTTTTCATTAAGCAGTATGCAGAGATATATTTGATGTCTGGTTGGTAAATACCAAAAATATCTTTTCCATCTTTATGAGCTTTATTTAATTTATGAACATGCATATTTTTTTAAATTTTTATTTAACTTAGAAATTCTGTTTGTTTGTTTAGGATAAATTTTTTAATTAATTTTTAACATTCTGCTATTCAATGTATTATCTGGAAATTAATGGCAATGCAAATATGACTAAATGTGGTTTATTTTAATAGATGATTATGATTTGCATTGGCTATGGATAAACAACCCGAGCCGATACATAATGTGTATGCATGTATGATAATAAATAAATAATTACTTTAAAAAAATTTATACATACAAATATTTCAATAAATTATCATATAAATTATTAATATTGTTATAGGTTATTGATTATAATTAATAATTTGTTAAGTGCATACTCATTATGTAAGTAATATATATATTAAAGCTATAACCTTAAGGCTATGCACCTAGATGTGATAGGAGAGACCTCTACAAATCTAAACACAAGATTACAACTTTAAAAGACAACAGCAGCCACTCTTATCTTTGACCTACTTTTTAATTACATAGGTGAATCTAAAGCATTTTGATTTGAGAGTGTGAAGCTATTAACTACTTCACTGATTAAGTCCACAATTTCTATACAAACTAAAATATGTGAAATCTTTCGATTTACAGCGAGTCAGTGTGAAGCTCTTATAATAAGAAATCGTTAGTCAATTTAAAGTTGTAATTAATAATTTTTTAAGAGCATACTCATTATGTAATTGATTATAATAAATAATAAAAATGAGATATAGGCTATTCTTTGTTGTCAATAATTATTTTTACAATGTATAAAATATTCTTTATATGAAAATGAGTTTATTTTATAAAAAAAATGCTAAATAGAACATAGAAAAATCAATAAACACTTCTTGAACAATTGTCTGATTTATAAAAATAGTGAAATTTTTGAAAAATAAAATTAACTGAGGAAGGAGATATTAAACTAAGTGACACAACTAGAAAAAACTATTTTCAAATGATTTACAATTGAACTGTGGATTAATTAAATATTTTAATAGTTCAGAAATTAAAAAAAAATGCATTGCTAAAGTAATAAGAGTGAGGGAGAGATTAACACCACATTTGCTAGTTTTTTCTCCAGGGAATCATATGGAAAGCATAACATGGAATAAGTAACTTGTATTAATACACATTCTTTAAATTCAATAGATATCATATATTTTGCAATATTTATCAATCAACTGAAAAAAAGATATACAAAAAATATTGTTCAAAAACAAATTAGATAATCAAAGCTAATAGTTAATAATAATCATAATTTCATTCAATGACATGGATTATTTATAGGCCCTAAGGAAACTAATAAGGATAAAGGCTTGGACAATTGATAGTTATTATTCAATATCACACACTTGAAGTTAAATAAAAAGTGGTAATATGATTTTATGTTTATTTTATTAAAAAAAATATTCCCAATATGTTCTGCATAATAATGTAATAGTAATAACATTTTTTATTTAGTAAACATTCATTTTTAAAATGTGTATTAAAATAATGATTTAAGTACACATATGTGAGCCTAATATAAAGTTGAGGGTCACATATTACTTTTTTTAAATCTTTATTCTTATTATATGATAGACAAATAAAATATTTAATAAATGAATATGATTATAAATATTAACTGTTGTTATAGATTAAATACGTTTAACTCAAAGCAAAGCAGAAATATATTTATTTTTATTTTTGCCACACATGCGGAGATTTAAGTATTATGTATATATAATATGTATACTACCCTATTCATTATTCTATGGCAGCATTGTCATTGTGGTGTAATAATAAACTATAATGAAAATGATTTAAAATATTACTTTATAATATTACATAAATTTATATTCTGTCATAACTGGAATATTTTTAAGGTTGTAAAATTTCTTCATTGAAAATAAAAAAATCATGTATAAGTTTCAATTTTATTATTTTTAATATTTCTTTATTATTTTAATTATCATATTCATATTGTATACTGTTATCAATTGCTGAAATGGCCTTGATTCAAAATTGTATTTATGTGTCTATTTTGTTTTGGAGTCAATGCAAAATATATAAGAGATGGATGTTGCATTGAATTTTCTGCATCTATTCATTATATTAATCTTGTTTCAATATTTTAATATGAAACATCCAATATTCATATTCTGTATTTACATATTTACTATAAGCCATGATATCATTATAACTTGTCAAAGAAGTAGCATCCATATTAAACAAGGCAAAACTCTCCATACAGTTGTGCCACCCTGTGCCAAGCAGAGTAATCAATGGATGCCAGAAGGCTTGTGCATAAAATCCCTATCTAGTGCCTACTCATCCAATATGCCCAGACTAGTTTCTGTCTTGTAGCCTTCATCAGACCCATGAATATAACAATATGATAAGTGCTTACTGATATGCATAAATATAAAGTCTATCTTGATCTTTGTTATATTCTCATTGAACTTTCAGGCATAGACAATGTATATGTCTCTTCATTTCTTTCATGGGAAACTCTGTTTAGATGATCTTCTTGCAGCAGACAGATGCAAATAGAAGCAATGATGTTGCATGATTAGTGTAGATGACAAGTCTGATATATTCAGATATCTCTACTCCATAGATTTTTGTATCTTGCACTTATGACTGTATATTCCATCTCATGATATACTGTGTAGTACACACAATACTTATTATAATTCATTCTGTTTTTTTTTTAATAAATTATCTTGGTTAACTCTTTCCGAACTCTGGATCACTTAAAGTATTTCTTTTAATATGCATTTTGAAAACAACATATAGACTCATTGAGACACATCCAGCCTAAGGAAACATGATATAAGATAACTATTCAAATCCAACCTTTTATGCATGTGGCCAATATTCCATCTCTTATTTTCACTTCAATCTTGTACAAAAACAAATACAAAAAAATGTTCTTTCTATTCAGACTACCTTTAAGATAGCCTGTAATTACATTTTTTTAATAAGTAGAAAGCTTGATTTGACTAAAACAAAAAGGAAATCTTGGATCTGGACTCAGCTTAAGATTTATTTTACTTTGATTAGATAAAATAAATAATAATAAAAAAATATACATATTTAATCCATTCTTGGATATTTGCATGCTTTTTTTTTTCATAAAAGGCAGTTTATTATTTACTAACATTTCAGTATTTCTTACCAAAAAATATTATGTAATTATCAGTACTAATTAATACATTGCTAATGTAATTACATGTATTAAGTGGTTTTAATGACTTTTCTAAAAATAATAAATTAAAAAGAAAAATTGCATCATCTTTTCCCTGTTTTTTTTTCCTTTTTTTAAACAAATTCAAACGTAACTTTGAAAAATCATTTTGTTTTATATTAACATAAAAAAATATATATAATTTAATGAATGCCTATATTCCTTGTTTGATCCACAGATATTTTTATACTTTTTTTAAATCTTTTTTCTATTTTTTTTATTAGTATTTAATCATTCTACTTATTTTAACATCTGTGAAAACGTTTAAATTTTAGTTCCCTTTCCAATATCTGTATATATTGTAATATCTTTTAGGTCCCCCAAACAAAAATTGGATCATACATGATTAAAAAAATTTTTTTTAATATTCAATGTAGCTTATTATTTTATTCTGCAGCTAATAGCCATCATATGTATCTTTCATTTACATAAACCCACATATCAGTGGAAACATTAGTGAATAAACAACAAATAATACATGTATGCATATTGTGTATGTGCATGCGACTAATGTTTTAAAAATTATATTTAACAACAATAATAGCTGCTTAATAAAATTTCCTAAATAACCATGAGCAAATCCAAAACATAACTATAGCAACAATGATCACATTATTCAACAAAGTGATATACATATTTTTTATTGTGTTCTCTTATGTATAATATTTATTTTATTGCAAAAGAAGGTTGAACTGCTACAAAAATTTTAGTTCTTGTCAGCCAAAGAATATAAATATCTATAAAAGGTTATGTGAAGGAACTCCATGAAATAGATGCTGAAAAGAAAATCAATGTCAATTTTTCAGACAAACAAAATATTAATGGCTACTTAACATCGATTGAATTGCTTTTAGATCTGCCATATGAAAATTGTGCTATTTCATCGAAAATATTTGATGGTCATCTCTTTAATCTCCAATAAAATAGGTGCATATATATTAGTGCCAACACAGAGAAAATGAGAGGAGATTATTTATTAAAAGACATCGAATGTTTTTCATTTTATTTACCTTGATTATCATATCTTGATATGGCTTTTAGAATTATTTTATACTTATCAGCTGGACCTATTGTAAATAGATTTTAGGCTTGCATGCATACTATTATATTTAAAGAGGCATTGCATGGATAAAGTATAGTTGCTTCAAGAAAGAAATTAGGATAATGTAGTCATGCAGATATTTTGAAACTAAAATTTAAACATACTCAACACTTATTGTGAATATATGCATGTAATAATGTTACAAATGGATTATTATTATTAAAAACTTTTCATATAAATCACTTTTGTTATTAATGGGAAACTGTAACAATATCTCTGGATAATTGTATTCTATTGTTGTATTTAAAATTTTAGAATGTTTAGTTTTAGTTATTTACATTAATTCATTTTCTTTTTTGAATGGATGACAAAATATATGTGTAACTAAGAGAAGCACAATTATTTCAAACTACAGACTAGTAGCAACTCAAGCACTTATGAGTAACTAATTTATATTTCTTATATCTATTATATTATTATATCACAATAAGTTAAATTTCCATATATAGTTGAAAAAAAAGTAGAAATAAATACAGACAAAAATTGTAGTAGATATTTTCTACATTCACTGAAATAAAAAAACAACAACTCTGATTTAAAACAAAAATTGTTTTATAAATTAAACTTTCAAAAAGTTTAAATAAATATAAATATTGTACTACAACTACTACTAGTAGTAGTAGCAGGAGCAGTAGCAGTAGTAGTAGTAGTAGTAGTAGTGGTAGTGGTAGTAATGGTAGTGGTAGTAGTGGTAATGGTAGTAGTGGTAGTAGTGGTAATAGTGATAGTGGTATAAGAAGTAATATTAGTGGTAGTGGTAGTAGTGGTATTGGTAGTAGTTGTAGGGTAATAGTGGTAGTAGTGGTAGTGGTAGTAGATGTAGTGGTAGTGGTGGTGGTGGTACTACTGGTGGTGGTAGTAGTGGTGGGAGTAGTGGTGGTAGTAGTGGTGGTGGTAGTAGTGGTGGTGGTACTATTGATGGTCATAGTAGTGGTGGTGGTAGTAGTGGTGGTGGTCAGAGTGATGGTGGTCATAGTAGTGCTGGTGGTCATAGTGGTGGTGGTAATAGTGGTGATAGTAGTAGTAATAGTGGTAGTAGTGGTGGTGGTGGTAGTAGTGGTGGTGGTAGTTGTAGTAGTAGTAGTAGTAGTAGTGGTAGTGGTAGTAGTGGGAGGAGTAGGAGTAGTAGTAGTTGTAGTAGGAGTAGTTGTAGGACAAGTAGAAGGAGTAGTAGAGCTAGGAGTAGTAGTAGCAGTAACATTAGTGACAGTAGTAGTAGTAGCAGTAGTGGCAGTGGCAGGAGTAAGTTGGAGTAGTAGTAGTAGTAGCAGTAGGAATAGGAGTAAGAGCAGGAGTAGGAGCAGTAGCAGCAGGAGCAGTAGTGGTAGCAGTAGTAACAGTAGTGGTAGTGGCAGTAGCAGTAGTAGTAGTAACAACTGCAGTGCAGTGGCAGTAGCAATGACAGTGGCAGTAGCAGTAGCAGTGGCAGTATCAGAAGCAGTATCTGTAGTAAGGACAGCAGCAGTAAAAGAAACAGTAGCATTAGAAGGAAAGTAACAGTAGCAGTAGAAAAAGCAGTAGCAGGAGGAGGAGTAGGCGTAGTAGTAGTAAGAGTAGAACTAGTAGTAGTAGGAGGAGAAGGAAGAGAGGGAGGAGTAGTAGTATGAGTAGGAGTAAAAGTAGTAGTAATAGGAGGAGGAGTAGTAAAATAGAAGTGAGTGTAGTAGTAATAGCAGTTGTGGTAGTGGTAGTGGCAGTAGTGGTAAAAGCAGCAGCGGTATTGGCATTGGCAGTACAGTGTCAATGCAGTGGCAATGGTGGTGCAGTAGCAGTGGCAGTAGTAGTAGTAATAGTAGTAGTAGTACAAAAAGTAGTAGTAGTAGTACTAGTACTAATACTAGAAGTAGTAGTAAGATTTGGAGTGAGTAGGAGTAGGAGGAGGAGGAATAGTAGGAGAAGAAGTAGGACTAGGATGAGTAGAAGTAGGAGTAGGAGTAGTAGTAGTAATAGTAGTAATAACAGTAGTGATAGGAGTAGCCATAGTAGTGGTAGTGGCAGTTGCAGTGGTGGTGCAGTGATAGCAGTTGTGGCAGTAGCAGTAGTAGGAACAGTAGCAGTAGCAGTAGCAGCAGAAGCAGAAGTAGCAGTAGCAATAGCAGGAAGAGTAGCAGCAGGAGGTGTAGTAGTAATAGTAGTGGTATCAGTAGTAATGGTATTGGTAGTAGCAGTATTGGTAGTAGCCATATTGGTAGTAGCCATATTGATAGTAGCACTAGTGGTAGTAGAAATAGCAGTAGTGGTGCTAGCAGTAGTGGCAGTGCAGTGATTATAGCAATACCAGTAGCAGTAGCAATGGCAGTAGCAGTGGCAGTAGCAGTAGTAAGAACAGTAGCAGTAGTAGAAACAGTAACAGCAGCAGTAGCAGCAGCAGGAATAGTAGTAGGAGAAATTGTAGGAGTCAGAGTAGAAGTAGGAGGAGAAGTGGGAGTAGGAGGAGGAATAGGAGTAGTAGTAGGAGGAATAAAAGGGGGAGGTGGAGGAGTAGGAGTAGGGGAAGAGGAGCAAGAGTAGTAGGAGTACATGGAGCGGTAGCAGTAGAAGTAGCAGTAGCAGCTGCAGCAGCAGCAATAGCCATAGCAGTAGCAGTAGTCTGATTTTGAAATTTAAAAACACCATACTTTTTTTGGAAATTTTTAAATTAATTAAACAAAAATTTCTGTTTATTAGAAATCCTCTAAGTGAAAACCTGCATATCACACTTAGACAAAAATTTTGAGCTTATTTTACAAGAGATTAGACTGTTTTCAGTCAAGATGTTGTTTTTACCTCAGATGATTTTGTAAAAGAGCTGATAACATATCAGCTGCAGTCTGCATAGTGATTTTTGAAGAGAACAATGTGGATAGTAGTTTTTGTAAGAATGGGTGAGCTGAAAAGTTGGTTACAATATTTTGTTGGAGCTTGTTGATGTTTGCATCAGTTGGTTTTAGCTGACCATAGAGTTGGCAGAATAGCTACGATGAACTGATATAGCTGAAGGCTGGCCAGTACATTCAGGAACTTCTACTATTTTACTTCACAGGAGTCTGAATTTACATGGAGAATGACCCACTTCTTTGTGTATAAATTGATAGCCTTAAATGTGTAGAGGACACTTGCTTCCCTGAAATCTATCAAACTAAGACACCTGCTTGTCTGAAATTAATTCTAGACAGAAAGAGATCAACTACAGACCAACATTTTACATTAATTATATTTTTTCCTGATGATGACAATCACTAAAACCAAACTTACTAAGAAAAATCTTCCAGCTTGCCCAGGGAATCCCAGCTTAGTGAAGATGTAATTATATATATATATATATATATATATATATATATATATATATATATATATATATATATATATATATATATATATATATATATATATGCTGATGTATCTAAAGGCAGAAAAGCACAGATAAACATACATACAGCTGTGGTGAGTAGAGATATATAATAATGAAATTTTAAATAACTTCTTTAGTAAAATGACATTTTTAATAAACATAAAAATAAAATGACATTTTAGAAGTGATGTGTGAATACAGTACTTTTCATGTTTGTGGTGGGTGTATAGTTGAGCAGGGATGTCTGGATGCAGTGGATTCATGATGCTCTGAAGTATAGGATCATCACTGTCTAGACGTAGATGTTAAACTCTCAGAGTCATCCAGAAATGTGTATGTAGGCCTCAGTGTATATGTAGGCCTCATGAATAGGCCTTGGTCTCATGTATAAACCTCATCTATATCCCCTAAGACTCATAAGAGATGAACAGGGCTGGCTCAATGCCTGATTTTTTTCTGGATACTACTCCTTGTGGATGATCTGTCTAGGTACAGTGCTTTAAAATGAGGTATTTTTTTGTGACATTATGGGGACTTGTTGTGTTCTGGTAGTCCATGCTTGGCTGTCTACTTATCATGGCATGGTGAGTTGCAGTTCACATATTCACTTTTTCCCCTATCTCACCTTGCCTACTTCATCAGCATCATTTTGAAATTTATATTTTTTTTGATTCTATAAAACGATATTAGTTTAAAATCATTTATTAAAGAAGAAAAAACTGTTTAAAGTTATATTTATAATTTTAGAAAAAAAAGGTACAAACAAATTTATAATTAATCATCAAGAAAAAGATTTCCAGAAATATTTTAGACTACGAAAAAGAAAGATACTTTAAATCAATTAACTGTCAAAAATTTGGTAGTTCTTATTTTAAAGAAAAAGACTATATTCAGCTAAGAGATTTAAAGAGCGAAAATAATCTTTAATAATTTTATTGTGATAAATACAAATATTATGTGGATAAATTAATATTTTGCACATCTGGCAAATTATATATATATGTTTCAATAAACCTAGTAAGTAAAATGTATACCATTTAACTGAAACTTTAATCATTTATTATATTTTTATACAAGTTAAATATGTTCAGAAATTTCACACGCACACGCATGTATGTGTGCGTATATCTGTCAATTGTATTGCAAATACCAATGCTTGTCAATTATAACACGTGTAAAATTTAATCATTTTTTAAATAATTAATTGAAATGTTTTCATTGTATATTATAAAATGCATGTCTGTGTACGGATATATGTATGCATTTATAGATACTTAATAAAAAATATTGTAAACCAATGTAATAACTTTAGTAGTGTATATAATTTTGTGTATGATTCAAAATCAAAACCCTTAACCTATAACCTTAAATATCATTTATTTTTTGTTAATAATCTACTTGTATTCAATTGTTAAAATTGTATTGCGTCATTTCTTTGTCACATACTTATGTTCTCTGAGCTAGATTCAAGCATGGGATAAATATATAAATGGGAATGTATATATTAATGGTTTTGGGGCATCCAGTGATGATCAATCATCATCATCCTCATTGGCGTATAAGATTATATTCTTTAAAGCCCATGCACTACATTTTGGTTTTAATTTAGTCTTGTTAAAAATTAAGTTTATAGATGGCCAGTACAAGTGGCCTGGGCATTGCTGATGATCAGCATCTTTATGTATTCCAGAATTATTGTTTAGATTTTTCTAGTTATGTATTCTGATGGATTCACTCTTACTTTGTGCCTTCAAATTAATGGCTAAACAATTGCTCCAAGCTGTCTAAGGCTCAACAGTTTGCCTGGTCTACGGAAGACCCATTTCTGATCCAGTCATAAGGTTGACTGTTGATTTATATATTTTTATGGTGCAAATCCAGCCATAAGATGGACTGTTGATTTTATTCTGATTTATTGTACTGGTTTTCTTATTCCTATCAATGATGATGATGAATGGTTATTTCTCTTGAGTATTTACTTGTACTTCTTTTTTAAAATTATAATGCTGGTTGATGGTTAATTATGCTTGTAGTTGTTCTTTTGATCCATCAATGATCTGTTCTCCTTAAATATTATACTTCTTGTAAATTATTGATATTTTCTTTTATTGTTGACTGGGGTGGATGATGATATTCCATCACCCCAGACCTACCAACTCATCCCATTACAATATATATATATATATATATATATAATTGAAATAATATTTTTAACAGTTTATAAATAATTACAAACAATCTTAAAATCTGCAGAAGTACTTTTGGTTACTTTCTAACCTGCCTCAACTGCCATTAAATTCAAAAACCAAAAGCGGAAACAAACGTCATCAATTCAAATTCGACGAATCTCGTATTTTAATGTTAGAAGCTTGTCGATTTATTAAATGCATTTTATTCCTGTTTATAAAAATTGCCTCTTTAATTTTTCTTTTACTATGGTTTCTCTCTTCATGAAGAATTTTCACATTTTCAAAATTAAATTTAAATTTATATTTACATGTTTTTTCGTGATCAAAGAAAACTGAAGAAGATATTAAATCACCATTATTTTTATTTTTTACATGCTTATATAATAATTCATGTTCATTCAATCTTTTCTCAATACTGCACCTAGATTCACCTATATATGATAGCATACAATCACAAAAAAAATTGATATATGACATTACTTTTTTGCTTGAAAGGTATGACATCCTTAGAATTATTGACTAATTTATTAATATTGTTTGGAACGTAGAATGAAACATTAAACACATTCTTATATAAATCCTTAAAAAATTTTACTTGTGAATTTGAAATAAATGGAATAGATATCCATTTTTTATTATTAATCTTCATTTCTTTTAAATTATCATAATTTGTTTTAAATTGACATAAAGCATTGTTTATTTGTTCCATTTTATAACCAACAACAATCAATTCCTTGGCAAATATCTCAATATTTTTTAGTTTATCACTTTGGTAATGACATAATTTTTCATTCCAAAACAAAAAAGATTTGAAACTTGCCATCTTATGCTTCATTGGTACTTTTGATTTACAATTTATATATTCTCTTTTTTGCAGTGGCTTAATTATTAGTTTATAATTTAATATACTGTTATCTCTTGTGATCATTAAATCTAAATAGTTAATCTTATTGTCCTGTTCTTTTTCAATAGTCCATTTCAAGCCATTCAACTTATTTAATTCTTCTATAAGCAAATTTATACTATTAGTATTTCCACAAACAAAAACATCATCCACATATCTTTTGTAAATTTTAATATCTCCAAAAATACACATATTTAAAATACTACTCTCATATGTAGATAAAACAAAATTGCAAACTTGTGCAACTACAGGCAATCCCATAGGCCAACCTTTGGTCATTTTATAATATTGACCTTCAAAAGATGCAACAATGTTATCATTAAAAAATTTTAAAGAATCAATGATAAATTTTATTGTATATTTACAAATATTTTTACTTTTTAATGCATGTTCAATTATTTTTATGGAATTCATTCTATCAATAGATCCATACATTTCTGTAACATCCAATGAAGCAATAAATTCAATCAATAATTAAATTTTTAATACTATTTACAAAGTCAAACGATGAAGCAATAGTATTATCCCCAAATCCTAAAAAATCTTGTAAAAGTTTACCAATATATTTAGAAGTCTGATATATGAAGGAACCACGGAAATCTATCATAACTCGCAAAGGATTACCTTCTTTATGTAATTTTATATTTGCAAAAATACGAGGACATATAGCACAAGAAGGATATATCATATAGTATACATTATTATTTAAAACTTTATTTTTAGCACTTTTTAAAATATTGTTAATAAACTTTATTCTTTGACCATCCATATTATAATCTTCAATCAAAAAGAAACCAAGTTTGTCCATTTGCATTTTAATTTTATTAATATATTGACATTTATAAACAGGAATAAAACGCATTTAATAAATCGACAAGCTTCTAACATTAAAATACGAGATTCGTGGAATTTGAATTGATGACGTTTGCTTCCGCTTTTGGTTTTTGAATTTAATGGCAGTTGAGGCAGGTTAGAAAGTAACCGAAAGTACTTCTGCTGCAGATTTAAAGATTGTTTGTAATTATTTATAATCCATTAAAAATATTATTTCAATTATAATTACAATATTGTTTTTAATTAACAGATATTTTATTTATTTTATATATATATATATATAGTTTCCAACCAGAAACCCCCTAAACATTTACAGTAAATATAGCAACCAATATTTCTAACTGCTGTCAAGGCAACCTACACACCTTTTAATATGGTTTCTCATAGCCATCAGTATAACTCTTGTCTCACATCACTACAGGTTTAAAACATATAAATATTTATATTAAACTTTATGGTGTCCTATTTTAAAACATTGTGTTTATAGACTATTATAATGAATAAACTACTGTTGTTATCATTTTATGCTATTGGTTTGAGAACTTACTTGTTTAGTTTATGAATATATCCATTATAAACAACATCTAAAAATAAATTGGTTAGTATTCACATCATTATCTCATCTTTTTATTGTATTTTAAGAGCTAGCAGTTCTCACTAACCATGCTACTATAATATTGTATGGGTATAAATTGTGAAGATTAACCAAATGCACAAAATGTCATTATTATGTAATAAGTTGGCCAAAGTTATTATAAAATAAATTTAAGATTTAACAGAGTTTTTATCTTTCAGGCATCTCATCACATTAGTCCCATTGACATATATATATATATATATTAATCTTCAGTTTTATATAGGTATTTTAAAATTTTTGTAATATTATTCTAGTGGATATATATATATATATATATATATTGAGAGAGAGAGAGATGGATGGATGGATGGATGGATAGATAGATAGATAGATAGATAGATAGATAGATAGATAGATAGATAGATAGATAGATAGATAGATAGATAGATAGATAGATAGATAGATAGATAGATAGATAGATAGATAGATAGATAGATAGATAGATAGATAGATAGATAGATAGATAGATATGTAAGTAAGTGGATAGGTAACTATCTAGATAGTTGTATAGAGATATGGATAGATCGTAGACTGATAGATAGATAGATAGTAAAATAAATAAAATTGCCAAAATTTATTTTTTTTACTTTATTTTAACAATATTTAAACCATAGCGAAATGGAAAAAAATATTGTACAAGAGACAATTAATAATTTTAAAATGTCACACGTGAGAGATAGCGAACTGGCCAATTGGTGAGTGCTAGTTCAGCATAAAATGCATCTTGAAAGTCATTTATGTTTTAAAATATCTTTATCCATTAGTTTCATAAAGAATATTTATTGGTGTCGTGGTTAATATGTATATGTATAAAAACCAATGAATAAAATTGTCATAAAGTTAAAAAAATTAGGCAATACGTTTTTACCAAAGCTGAGTTCTAGTTTATTTCAGCAAACCTGCTTATCAGTAGAATCCCAAAGGGATATAGCTTTTTTAATTAAAAAAAAAGACAAAAATTCTAATAACATATATATATAATCAAAATTATCCCAAATTTAAAACAATTTTTCTTGTTTACTGTTAATTAAAATCTGGGCAAAACAATGATTTTCTTTATTATACATGAATGATATTAATGAGGTTTAATGAATACAATGACCCTTTTGTCTTGTCCAATCTAATTTATGAAACAAAACGCTGTATATTACTTATTATATTTTGAACATGTTTAATAATAAATAATTATATCAAGAAGTGGACAATATTTCCGCTTTTCAATTTGAACATATTTAACAAATACAATTTTATTAAAAATTTTATTTTTATATTTATTTCAAGCAAATTAATTCTTGCTGTTATATTGCTTCCAAATAGAACATTTTTTAATTATACTAAATAAATTACGTTTTGCAATAAATTTCATTTAATCTTTAATTTTTTTTTAAGTGCTCATTTAGCTAAAACATTGTTGAAAAGCATTGTCTTATTTCTAGAATATTCATGTCTCTCTTTAACAGGAAGATTAAATTTAAAATAGAGAATAATTAAAACGATGAATACTTCTCAAAGAAAAATAAGCCATTAATATTTGTTCCTTAAAGATATTTAATAAATGGAATTGAGTTGGCTGATATTCTGATGTATCAAAATAAGGAAAGGAAAGAAGGTTATTCGAAAATCTGATTAATGTTTATCACTTTTTTAAAAAAAAAAAACAGACAACGGTTGCTTAAATATAGAAGTTATTAAATTAATAATTTTAAATATATTTAATTTTTTTTTAAAAAAGTCTCTATTAGTTGAGGAAATAACAACATTTATGGAGTAAGAGAATAAACAATATAATAAATATATAGAATTCAAATTTATATAATCTTTGAAATACAAATACATGTAACTGGTAGTGAAATAGATAGAGATGGATGGGAGTTAGATAAGCAGAAACTTACAAAGGAAGATGGTATTCGTTTAAATTTGAGAAGTCATTCATTAAAATAAATCTCATGGAATGAAATTAGAAATAAAGTTTCATTTGTAAGACTAAAGTTCAAATTATATAGCATTAAATAATTGGAGTAATCAAATTATTATACAATCAGTTTTGTTAACTTTAGTATAAATAAAAGATGAAAAATGAGTCAGGTTTTGTTTGCTGCAAATGATCTTAAATATATGTTAGAATAAAGAATGATATTGTCTAGGCTGAACTTCATTTCAGCAGAGACTTGAACTGTATTATTATAAGACCCATATAACAGTAAAAAAGTGATATTTTTATAACCGTATAAATATTTGAATTCACAAAAATGAAATTAAGAATGGTAATAAAAATTTAAATGTCTGTTATATTAATACAACACTCTTTAGTATAAAAGTGATGACTGCCACAAAAGAAAAATGAATAGCTTCATTTGTCATACATGATTTCATATGGATAATAGATTAGATAATAATATTTATTAATGTAAACATACAATCAAAGAGATGCCCAGATAGCATATCATTTGATATACGGATTTACAAGGCAGGATTAATTTATATCACTTTTATAATTATATTTACTAATACATACAATGTATGTATTAGTAAATTATATGGAAAATGGAAGTTATGAATGGCTATTTATTAATCTGCTCACAGAACAGATTATATTTAAATGATTAATGAGGTTTGTTTGAACTTCTTTGCATTATTAAAGGTCATGTTGCAATCTTTAGTGTCTATATAACTACATCAGACAATAGATAATAGTGGATCCACTTTTATTGTTAAAAGAGATTATCTTGACAGCAGAGAGACATTGTTGATAACTTAAGGGTTGATTGTCATTATAATTATATAAACAAAAACCCAAATGATAAAAATGGAAAAACAAATTTTGATGTTTACCCTAGTATATAATATAGAATAATAAACTATACATATATATACATAAGATTTTGGATAGCAAGTAAAGGATTCATTTTTTTACATTCATAGCAGATTTCTTGAATATGAAAAGTTCTTACATGAGTATAACTAGTTTATAGATGCTTCCAATAACTGCAAGCATACATAGAACATTGAATTTTTGGGAACATATTTTCAAATATATTGTGTGAAATGCAATTTTTATGATGTAGTGATTTGGAATATTGAAAATAAGTGAAAAAATTGTAAGCCTCAGACAAAAAAAATTGGAAAATAATAGAGAAAAGTATCTTTGGAAAAATGTACTCAAAAGCATAAATGAAAACACATTATACCTCAGAAGTTATCAGAGTGTAACAAAGCAAACCGAGGACAATTTTCAAATGAGGTTTGATTATTTGGCTCTATAATAGTAGTAGTAATAGTAGTAGCAGTAGCAGTAGCAGCAGTAGTAGTAGCAGCAATAACAGTAGTAGCAGTAGTAGTGTAGTAGTAGCAGTAGCAGTAACACTAGCAGCAGCAATAATAATAATAATAATAATAATAATAATAATAATAATAATAATAATAATAATAATAATAATAATAATAATAATAATAATAATAATTATTATTATTATTATTATTATTATTATTATTATGAATAAGGACAAGAACAAGAAGTATACAAGGAAGAAGAGGAAAAAAAATAGGAAATAAATAATAAAAAAGAACAACAATAAAAAAACAATAAGAAGAAGAATGAAAAGTATGAAAAATGAAATGAGAATATAAAGAAGAAAAAGATTAAAAATAAGAAGAATAAGTAAAATAAAAAGAAGAAAAAAAGAAGGAAACTAATAATAAAAAATAAGAATAAAAAGAATAGGAAGAAAGAGGAAAGAAAAGAAGGAGGAAAAAGATAAAGTACAGAAGACTAGAAAATAGAAGACTAGAATAAAAAGAAAAAAGAGAATGATAATGATAATAATAATAATTTGATTATGTACACATTGTATTGGAAGCATACTCTGCATGAAAAAAAGTCAATTTTTAAAATAACACATCTACCCTTTTTCTATAAATAACTGAACATTTATATGTTAATAATAACAAGAGCAACAGTAAATTAAACTAATCCATCTTTCTTATTACTGTTACAATGTTTATTTTATTAAAATTCATCAACCTCAACCTTCCAGATTTGATCAACCAGAAATCTTCATCGGAGCTTTTTAAAATTAAGTTTATATGTTGTATATAAAATATAAGGATCCATTATTCTACTTATTTAATATTTTGTGATTTTTTAAAAAACTTTCTTATACAACAAATTTTTTTTATTTATTACATCAATATCTTTTTTCTAATTGCTTCTACTCTTTCTCTGTCATATCTAACCAATAAAATAAACAGTGTTGCACTTTTTTGAATGTTTTTAAGGAATATTTATAATGTAAGAGTATTTGCCTTCTCATAAAACAACATTTTTAAGTTCATCATAAAACAGTCTTCTAAATATTCCATATTGTTCATTTATTTCACACACATCTAATCCAAAAAGATATAAATTTACAATGATAGGCTGCATGGTATTATTTTCTAAAGTTGAACAAGGTATTGATGAGCTTATAATCTTGCAATTGTGTTTGAAACAGTTTATATGATATTTAATAAATATTTCCTAAATGCCTTTATATTATGTTTTGGTTAGGTCATCTGAAGATTTGTTTATAGGGAAATATATATTCTTGGTGATAATGCATTTAAATCCACAATTTATCTAAAGAGGTACTGCAGAAAATCCAATCACGTTTTAATTATATTATTTGCTTTAGATTCAGTTCTTAATCTCATACTCATCCAGTTCTTGAATCTGTATAACCATATTATGCCTTGCCTTTATTTAATTACTAAACTAATAATGAATCACAAAGTCCATAAAAACAAAACATTAATGCTTGATTGTTCATAATAAATTTGAACATCAGAATCAATCCTGGAATACTTCTGATTTCAATTCAAATGCTCTCACAACTGTGCAAAGCTACGCAGAGCACAAAATTCATATCTTATTTACTGTTAGTCCCATAATTTATTCCACAATGCCATTGAATGAATGTCTTTTTTGTCTTGCATATTAACTCTCCTCTTGGTCAGATGAAACATAATATTGGGAATTTACATACCATCTTTTAATCTATATTAAGAACATTTGTTATATAGAGAATGTGATTACTCTCTTATATTCAAATGGGATCTGCTTTAAAAGTTCAATAACCTTGATCATTTTAGCAAGAGCTATTTTTTTTTACTTGAGTGCAGACAGATTTCTTCTTTATACAATTATATCTAGCGAAATAGTTTTAATATGTTTATTGATAAGAAAAAAAAACCAACTTGCACCTTATGTGAAACCGTAAAAGTGAAGATTTACGCCACCTACGTTTGACTAAGTTGGCAGCCATCTACCTCAGCTCTGCGAAGAATTTTTAATTCAAAAGCCCTTAGAACTCCAGCCATCCAACAAATCTCATCTTTATTGATTAAGGTAAGGGTTTTATTAATATAGTTCTGATGGATGTGGGAAATTTAGCCCACAATCCGAAATATGGGATATGTTTTGAACCTCTTGATAGCACAATTAACAGTGGTAAAATCGCAATAAAAAATAAAAAAAGATCTCCCAGAATAAATGATAAATCTAAAAGAATTGGCTTCGTTAATTCGAAGCCAAAAAAGAGTCAAGCATTATATAAACTAAAAATATCAAAAAAATGCAACAGACATCTAAAAAAAAAGAAATTATTTAGAAACGTCATAAAGGGTCTAGAACCTAATAAAGAAACAGTAAACCTGCCGAAAGATCAGAGTAAAGTTGATACTTCTCATACAATGCTTAATTACAATGATAATAATCATGACTATATGTATTCCCAAGATCTAATAAAAAATAAAAATGTAAATGAATCTGATAATTGCAATAGAGTTAAAACAACAAAATCTGAAGTCACAGAGTACTCCGTGAATTTGAACGTTATCCAGAGCCTGAAGGGTAACATAGACCTAGGCATAGGATATGACTTAAACAACAGTGCTGAAAACTCACAGAGTTCCAACGTTACCATCAATACTAAGAAATTTTATTCACATAGCGTGCCTAAATACCGGAATACTAACCTTAGGCTGCTGAAAATACTGAAAGCCAACAATGTTTCTAGCATAGGCCCTACCATTCCCGAAGCGCATGCAAATGTTTCAAATGTTAACGTAATTGCCAATGCGGCAGAATATAATTTAGACAACAGCGTAACATCCAATCAAAACTCTGAAGGTTGCATTCAAGTTGAAAAAATATCACAAACTCGCTTAAAAATGAACTCTCAAATCATAAAAGGAAATAAACCTTCTAGCACTAATAACCAAAATCCGGCCTCCGATAATTCAAGTGCTATAGAAAAATATGGAAAGCAAAAAATCGCAACGACATCCGATGACGCAAACAAAAACGAAGACAGCGTAAATACAGCGGAAGATTTATGTAAGCTTTGTGAAACCAATTGTACACACAAGATGCTAATTAAGGTACATGAGACCAAGCATAATACAACAGCTAACCTCAACGTCACAAATATTACTGATAATAAACATAAAAATTATTCTTACCAGCCTCAGTTAATACCGGAAAGCCATGTCATTAGCGATTCTAAAACCAACGAAATATCTACGGAAATAAATGATAAAAATAATATAGATTTTAACTGTAATAGTAATAATAAACAAAATTCACATCATAATATACCTAAAATAAAGACCTCCAAACAAACAATCTCAGAAATGATCCACGAGTTTTCAGACGCTACAGTGAATAACGACGAATACTGTTCAACAGGCTATACTTCTACTGGCCCGTCACTCATAGCGGATAAACAAGGTACTAAAGAAAAAAATTTTAATACGGACGTAATCCATTGGCCTGAACCGGCACATAAATTAAATAATAAAGGCACCAAAACTAAAAAATACACAGAAACAAATAGCTGCAGCTCATATATTAATGATAATACTACACTAATATCTGAAGATTCAACAGAAAATAACGCAATAGCGCCACTTCCCGTATCGACGCATTCAACTAGGAATAAACGTGAGACTCAACAAAAAATTAACCCCGCGAACAATTTACCGTCTGAAAACAACTTTTTAACTAATTCAAACTCGCCCAAAACTGATACTATAAATAAATATAGTTCTGAAACAACACACACGCGTAATACAATACCGGAACCCGTATTAAAACATACCAATACAACTAGTGTTCAAAATACTTCCTTACAAAGCATGCCACTTTCTATAGATGAATTCCCAACTCTTCCCTCTTACTCTCAGAATCTCAACTACCAGAGAGAAGAAGATCAAAATAAAATTTTCCATACCGGTCATAAGGGAAACTATTCAACAATCAAGCAGACAAACCCAACACTAGATTTGACACAGAGTGATTTAAATTACCTTCCTCACATAACACCTATTGAAAAAAACTGTAATACAATGGCTAACAGTTCATCTAGGAGCCACATATCATATGCTAACATAGCAAAAATTGGTACTACAAGTCCATCTAAGTCTATACAAAATACCAACAACTTTAAAACTAATTCATACAACGAAACTTGCTCCATACCCGGAACAGCAAGTAAAATTAATCACGACCTTACCATGTTAGATATACTAAAACTAAAAAATCTACAACAGGAAAATCAAACCACCTTGGGGCTTGAGACCGATGAATTCTCCATAAATGACTTCACTGAGAAACAATACCAAGGCCTCTGTGTTGACTTCAACCAAACAATACCTCCAACCCTCCTCAAATCCTTAGTAAACTACCACAATGATAAAAGTGTTGTTCTGGCAGTGACAGAACCAAATTGCTCACTCCATAAATTCCCCATTACAGCACTATACGAATTAATAAAACAATACAAATTAACAGAGGGCATACACCGGATACTCAATCACCCAAACGACAGATACATTGCTGTCGAATTTGCCACTTGGGCCTTCCGAAATGAATTTAAATCAAATTTCAAAAAACTAGACAACAAATTCCTTATATATGTTGATACAAACAGACCTGCTACCCTTATCGGAACCCTCAAGAATTGTATCATGGGCCTTGACAATAATCTCCTCCAAGAAATCCTTTTACCTTACGGGAAAATCCAGAATTTCTCATATCTGCCAGTAGACAAGACGATCAAGTCCATCCTATCCAACACTGCATCATTTCAAATTCAACTAAGAAAAGGCCTAGGGCCCACTGACATACCAACTACCATTAAAGCAAAAGGTTGTCCAATGATACTTTCCTTCATTGGCGTCAGGCCACAATGAAAACATTGTGGCCTAAGAACACATCTCATAAAAGAATGCCCAGCAAAAATATGCACCTCTTGTGGTCAAAAGGAAAATAAGTTTCACAAATGTAAAGCACCTCATACACTCACACCTGCTAATGTCACACATAATGAAATGCTAACCACAAACACTCCAGGCCTACATACTGTTGAAGCTGAAGTTGAATCCTACAGTAGAGTAACCAACACCAAAGACTTTATGAATCCTAATAAACTCAAGGGAAAACCATCCAATGACAGCAAACAGATACAAATAGCATATCAAAACCCAAATGGCTCCAAGCCCAGAGATAACTCACAGAAACCAGACAACTTACCAAAAGGCTCAAAACCAAAAGAACCAAATAATGCCTCTAGACACAAAAATCTAACAATCTCTTCTGACAATACAGATGATGCACCTCTCAGCATGGACCATCAAGACCATAACAATGCACTCGGAACCCCAAGACCTCTAAGATCAAAACCTGCGGTTTCTAACACTAAATCTATAATGGACGCATCGAAACTATCAATATCCTATACAAATTCATCCCATATGAAAGCTCCCACACCTACAAAAAATAGATCTTCACCACCCATCTCTGACCATGTCTCAGACATGGATCTCAACCTACCCCCTAATGCTAATAATAAACAAAAATCTTCCAAACTTTCAAAGGCCTACTCTGAAGAAGATGACTCACACCTATCTCCTGCTTCCGAGCCAAACTACCTAAAGTTCTCCTTTCCCTACAGTGTAAATTCTATTCTGGAAAAAAACAAGAGGAAGGTACAAAGCACACCAAAAAACTCTCTCAGTCATGAATCACACAGTGAAACTGAGCTCTTTAGAGCTGATTTCCACAGGCCATCCTTGGCAGATCAGAAATTCAGTGATCACAAGGACCATTACAACCTTCAATCAAAGATTCCGCTGGCGGTAAAACCAAGCAGCAATAATCTTTATGGATAGGATCAAGTGCCAAATCATTGGTCTTAACATCAGGGGAATTAATTCTTCTGACCGTTTATATGCGATTAGGCATTTTTTCCTTCTTACATCTCCTCATATTTTATTCCTAGGAGAGACCAAATATCACCTAAACTCCAACCCTCACATAATTCTCGAACTTTCAAAACTGGGCTTCACTCTTCTGTCTACTAATACATCAGCTGCTGGAGGGGTAGGAATCATCATTAATAACAGGAAACCACCTTCTTCCTATAAAGTGCTTTACCATGATGCCAATCTCATTGCAATCAAGCTTATATACCAATCTAGTGAATTCATTGCAATATACGTATACTGCCAGAACAACCCATTGACTTATTCTAGAATAATACACACCATAAATCTCATCACTGCAAACAACACAGGCCCTACAATCCTCTTGGGGGACTTCAACCTGCAATATGATGTGTTCACACGGAAATACCTCCATCTCTTAGCCAGGGGTTTCATAAATGGCAGAGGTTTCTTCCCTGCGGATGCATACTCATTCTATACGAAGAGCTCTAGAACACTGATTGACCTAATGTTTTACACCTCAGAGCTGCACTATGGTTTGGAAGCCAAGCTTCAACCCGTTCCCTTCTCAGACCATCTTGCCCTGATAGCGTCTCTAGATCTGGACTCCTACACTCCCATAGACTACAATAAAACAATCAGAATCATAACTAAAGCTACTGCCACGGAAGCTGTCTTCTCAGATGCCTACATACTCTTTGAAAAAATTGACATTCTTAACATAAATCCTGAGGAAGCCTGGTTCGCCTTCACAGGCATCCTCCAAACCATAATCATACAGCACACCAAAAAACATAAAGGCTCAACAACCCTGATGAATGAGCTTGATTTGCTTCACCATAGGATTAAAAATTTCTCAAGTGATGGTACTACAGACAACCTCCTATTACTTAAAACACAGTACAAGCAGAAACAAGCTGCGATTGCTGAAATAATAGCAACAAAAAATGCTAGGTTATACTTACCTGGCCAACACTGCTGGACACGTGGCTATCTCAGATGGGCTCTAGGGGCAAGGAAGAAACAAAAAACTCCTTTATCCCTCCTCATCGATGGTAGCCATACCTCTGGCAACCAAATGCTCATTCAAATAGAGTCATATTTCAAAAACCGCCTATCAAACTCTGTTACCTACCCCACAAATCAGTGGCATGAGACATCACAAAACAATGAACATGGAATAACAATATCAAACATCAAAAACCGCTTGGCCGCCCTACCGTCCAATGTCCATCCAGGACTACACGGCATTCCAAAGTTCATACTTACGCACCTTGAGAATTTCACAGCTCCCATAGTATTGAAACTAATTAACCATCTTGCAAACAGCAAAAAAATCATCCCCAAACTTTATCCCATAGCGATGGTCCCCTTTGTTAAGAAAAACCGGGATGCATCTGCTCTATCTAGCATAAGACCAATCTCCATGACCCCAATCCTGTTAAAGGTCATTGAAGGTGTGATCAAGGAGAAAATACAAGATGTTATTCTGGACAACATATCCCAGTTGCAATTTGCAAAGAAGGGCTCATCCACACTCTCTGCAATTGGGGAGGTAAAAATTCTCTGTGATCATATCAGATCCAAGAATCTATACAAACCCATTGCCGTTCAGCTAGACATCTCTGAAGCATTTGATTCAGTAGATGTCAACATCCTGCTCAATTGCCTCTCAGCACTAGACATTCCTACTCAAATCATTCAGATATTGGACAATCTACTAAACAACAGATTGGTCCACATTTCCCTGAATGGTTTCTTTACAGATGGTTTTATTCCTTCAAAATCCATACCCCAAGGATCTCCACTTAGCGGTCTCCTATTTATACTCTACTTAAACCCCCTTCTTAAACAGATTGAGGCAGAACTTCCAGGAATCTATATACCCCAGCTGAAGAAACACTGTAAAGCATTTGCCTACATGGATGATGTCCTTGTCACCTTACCTTCCCAAAAATATCTAAAACCTCTCATACAAATAATCAACAAATTTTCCGAATCCTCCAAACTTTCCTTCAACCTCAACAAGTCATCGGCCTGGAAAATCAACACCGGCAAGAAGATATCATCGCCTTTCTCAGCAGACCCCCAAAACTTTTTGGGGTTTCCCATATACAAGTCACCGCAAGCCATGTCGATACAAATACAGAATTCTATCATTGAAGCCGCCACCAACACAGTTAAAAACCTTGCCAAGGTTTATTTATCACTGCAAGGGAAAATCTCTCTCCTCAATATCAAGGTAATGGCAAAGATTAGCTACTATCTACCCATAATTAACATGACAAAGGCTTTCAATACAAAAATCAACCGAATCTGTGCATGGCTGTTGTGGAATGGTAAAACAGCGGCCATAGGAATTGAATGCATGCAGCGACATAGTAAAAATAATGGTATGTCGTTGCATGCTACGTTTTCTATATATTACCAAAAGTGCCACTCTCTGATCCACATCCTACAAAAGAAATTTCCCCAGATTGTAGCGGAACAACCAGTCATTCCATCTGACAGACCTCCACCTTCAAAGATAAGCTGGCTAAATCAGATACTTGACTACCTTTTCGCTCACAATGGCCACTCTTCCCTAGTATTCAGACAAAAAATCTCCATTTGGGATGCTCATGGCCTGCTATTTCCCACACAAAACTCTACCATTCCTTACCTCGGTGGTAACAATCACGTGGTCACCAGGTTTTTCAAGCATCTCAAGCTGGAGCCAAGGTTCCTGGACTTTCTCGTAAAAATCAACCTGAATTCACTCCAGACAAACTGGTTCCTGCACTACAGGAGATTCCTCAAGAATATAGATCCTATGTGTCACAACTGCCATAGAACCTGTGAAACCTTTGATCATATGATAAATGATTGCCCATCATATGACAAAATCAGAACTTTCATTTCTTACCACTGCCACATTTCCCTGAACAAAATCTTAAATATTAAATGCTGCTTCCTGTCCAGGGATTATGTCACCACAAGGCTCTCAACCTTTCTGACTTATGCCATCTGGTTGGCCAGATGTCGCAACAAGTTTACCTTTCCTCATCCCAAGCCTGAAGACACATTCATTTCCAAGCTAAAGGAATTTCGCCATAAGGACAGAATAATCTCTTCCAGATTTTTATTTGACAACACGTGGAGCCTGATTAAGCTGGATTAACAACACCAGTAACCACATCAGGACATTTGGTTGCCTGACTAACATGGATAACTATTATTTTTGATTTACAATTGTATCATTATTACATATGGTTTTTTCAATAAAATTATTTATAAATAAAATAAAACGCGCTATGAAC
>JAQFVV010001522.1:0-64002 GCA_028023455.1 Epiperipatus broadwayi
ACCGCAAGTCAAATCGGATTCAAACTCAGCTGAACCAAAACTGAATTCAAACCCAACTCAACAGCTCAGATAGCAGAAATCGACGGCACAGTGCTATGCGCCAAGAACTAGCTCAACGGTTGGTGAGGACTAGAGACTCCTGAGTAACACTAATATCTAAGAATTTATATACTTTGAATAATTTTATAAATTGAATCATATGTATGTTCGGGTTGCCAACACAGACAGCGGGTATTAACATTTAAATAATTATAAAAAGAATAATGAACTAAGAAAACCAAGTATGTTAGAAAATATTTAATAAAAATAATTTGTTTTGTTTCATAAAATAAAGAATGCATTAATTACCTCTAGTCTTGAAGATATCTTACAATTATAATAAGAGTGGCGGTCCTTATCATATGCCAACAAGTATTACGTAAATTGAAAATCTCTGCCTATGCCCCCAACAAGAAATATAAAAGCTGATAAAGGTATTCATTAACGAAGGAAATGATTGCTCTAATTTGATTACGATGGAATGTGATATTTATTTTCACATTCGAAAATCTATTCACGAAGAGCAAGATACGTATTTTAGGGCATAACTTTAATCTTGATGTGAAAACAGATTTAATTAATAATATATTTGAGAATTTGTTCGACTTTAATTTAAATCACTTCATCATGAATTACGAGCATGGAGCGGGTTTTACCGGAACAAAGAGGCAATGGTGCTTGATGAATTACGAGGCAGAAAGTAAAATTTAAAGATGATCGCTAGTCGATGATCGAAGTCCTATGGCGGCTGGCATTTGGCAAGTCTTACGCCCTTTGACTAATGAATCGGAAAGGAAGTACTTTCTTCCTCGAGAAATTTAAATAAGAGAATATGATCACCGACCAGCCTAACGGAGCGGAAGATGGCCCTACGTCAGCAACGTTTGATGATGATGACTTGATAGTCATCATTGAAAAATAAAACCCATGTAGAATGCTCTACGTGATGACTTGACCAATTAATTAAAGTCAAACGAGCTTTTATCGAACTATTTTAAAACATTTATAAACTATATTAATTATGCCCTAATATCGTGCCCTTCCTGAATATTAATATAAAATAACAAAAGTGGAATTAAAATACATTTAACCCTTTATCGACCCTTTTTGCAATAAAAACATTTAAGGTTATATTCGAATAAATATATATTAGTGGAACAAGAAATCAATATTTTAACATTTTGTGAGTATATAAACACTTGTAACTTAGGAGCTGGGGACATAGGTGAAAAACGGAGCTAATAATTTATTATTAGCCAATTATAAAAATAGTAAACATGTAATATTTTCTTTCGACTCGATGATTAATAGAACTTATAAATTTAGTTCTAATGGGCGAGAATAACTATTTAAAATTTATATTATCTTATTTGCGTGAGGCAAATGGAACAAAGGAGCTCATCGAGTTGAAAGATTATTGGCATATAATTTTAAATAAACGACATTAATAAAGCATACAATATATATATATATATATTAAATGAACCGCCAGGTAAGAAAAGAAAAGTTTAAAGACTAGAGATTGAAAGAATTACAATATAAATTTATAGTAGCATTTTATAAAGATTTTTACATTAAAGAATAAAGGAGCTCTTAATAAGGAGTGTAAAATAAAGTTCGAACTGGCCAGAAAGTTTAACGTTCATTAGAGAAATATATTACCCTTCCGTGCTTGTCCTTAAGTTACTCCTCCAAGTTGTTGAAAACGTAGGCACCATTGATTGATTATTGGAACAGCATTTTAGTAGCCTCCATAATTTTAGCAGAATGATCGGTCCGGAAAAGATTCAGCAGCTCCATCGAAGATTTCTAGGGACTTTAGGAACCGTAGCCAGATCCCTGATGTTCTAGCCCTCTATCATGATGAAATACAATTTTTATATGCACAGAGTTCACTGCACTACTCTACAACAAAGCTAGCTTTTTTTTCCTCCTGACTTTTCAGGGCTATATATATTGTCCAGATGCCTTAAGGCTAGCGCTCATTTTATTATCAATGTGTTTTTTTATAATTAGTTGTTTTCAAATACATTCCTTCGATAAGGCTTTCAAACTAATTAGCTTGAATTCCTTCTCTAATTGAAAATGAATTCTTAAGATTTGAAAATGATTTAATTAGAAAAATGAATCCTTATCTTTTTCCAATTCATAAAACTTTACTATTGTTTTTAAGAATTTTAAAGCTTATCGAAGGAATGTAGCTTTTAATCTACGAAACTTTACAAATTATTTAAAGGTGAAAAAAACAAGTATTCCCGACGCAATGAAACTTTCGAACAATTATATATATTTAATATTTACAAATATATATACGCACAATCCACGCAATTTAATATATATAAATTCATGAATATTTTATCATGAATTTATTTAGAGAATTGATCAAATTTAAACTAAACTAATTAATTTTACTACGTATTTGAAACAAGTTATTCATTATGGAAATTAGCATGGATTGAACATATAAAGCCCCATTGCATCGGAAATTTAAGGTTAGCACTAGGGTAAACAACATGAAGCCAGGATCGAACTCAGATCCGACTGCTTCATTTCTTTTCACTTCAAAAAAAAAACAATGAAAAAAAAATGACTTTACTTATGCAGGATATAGTTGCATAAGTGTATAGACTCTGGGAGAACAGCATGAGTGTGAATAATATAACCTGCCCAAGCTACAAAAATTATACATGTCTCACTACGATCAACTTTTTTGAATATTCCGCTTATAATAAGTTTAAAAAAATCGGTCCGTTTATCAAGTCTCATTTTCCTATGGTCATGTCAGTTGGTCTTCTGTATATATATCTGTCTCTACAGTTTATCTTACTGTTTCCCTGGATCAGGTGGTACATATTGTTTTAACTGTCTGGCATTGTAATGGTCATAGTCCCGGTCTTCCCTGGTTGTCGTCAAGTTCCCATAGTCTATTGCTGTCATTAATTCTATGGCCTTTTCTGTGACCGAATGCACAAACAACAATTCTTTAATATTATCTCGATGAGCGATGGGGTTCCCTCCTGGGTCATCTTTGAAAATTTGAATCTGTATCAAGGATCCAGGCATTGGCATCTGTAACTTCTTCATACTAAGTTGAGGACTCATCATCTGTCCCATTTCCACTTTTAGTTTCATTGGATTAGTGGTCTGAACATCTTTTTCTTTTTCTGTATCTATATCTGCTTCTTCCACTGCTTCGTAACTGGACTTATCCTCACCACTGTTGTTTTTCTTGCTGTCCACAACTTCTTTTGGTGTGGCCTGATCATCCTCATTTTCTATTTTTGGGTCTTCAGAGGGATTTATTTCTTGCTGAAGCTTTACATTTTCTAGATTTGAGTTGGCTTGGATGCCTCGTGCTTCCTCGAGCCTTACCAGCCTTTCCATCATCATCATCAGTACCTTTCGATCTTCTCTCATTTCTCTGAGGATTGTTTGTAAAGTGTCTTTTCCCATTTTTGATATAAAAAATAATGTAATAAACAATCAATATAATGAACAACGTGAATTCACTTAGAGTACTCTCTGTATGCTTAAAATATTTTTTTCTCTTTAGTAAATTTTAATGAGGTCTCTGACTACAGGTCCATTGTCCCAATCTTCATTAGCTGCTGCATATTATTTCCCCAATCTATGTAATCTGCCTTTTTTAGTTTATCTACGTTTTCTTGGTTAGCTCTTTATATTAACTGTTTGAGTGAGACATGTATTCAAAAATATTAAAGATAAGAAAAAAAAAACATTATTCACTTTCCCTTTGTTCAACTGTTCTGTTCTCCCATGTCTGAAAAAAAAAACTATACAGTGATATACAAATATTATGTATTAGCAGATACAACAAATCATTCTGTATTGAACACACTTGGTTTTTTATTATGGCGATTGACCCACTACTGTGCTGACAATCAAATTTGCTGACAAATTTATTTATATGGGCGCCAGTGAGCAAAATGAGATCAATAGGGCATGTGATATAACCCATTGACCCCCAAACCACATATGATTGACTTAACCTTTAATAAAACAATTGAATTGATGATGAGTAATATTATTTAATAACAGCTAACGTGTTCATGACCTGAGTTTAAATATAGGAGTTCACTACTTCATTTTTACTAAGCATGAGGCTTTAACACCAAAAAAAATGTCAAAATTAATATTACAAGAACTTTTATTGGAGATATTATTCTAAATCTTGCTAGCATGAAAGCGTGCAAACCATTTAAGCATTTTGCCAACTGCATCTGGCTGCTTGGTGTACACAAAGGGTCTTCACCTGCTTTGAGGTTACTCTAGAAATTATTGTCATTAAAGCGTAATGTCACACTGCATAGGACCGCTTGACAGATAATTCCCAGTTTGAAGGTCTTCGCCTACTTTGAGACTACTAAAAATACGGAGCGAACATTTAATATATATGCTAGCAAGCAATACTTTGAAATTAAGACTTTTATATGATATCATATTAGATATTTTATATTATAACAACTGAGATGAACAAAATTAATTTTGACACAGACAAAATATTTCATTTATTTTACCCCTATGCTTTGATCTGCTCTTGCTACTTCGCTAACGATAATTTTCTTACTGTCATGAACGCGTATAAACAAACGTATAATATATATATGGATATATAGTACACGTATAACTAATTACACATATACTTAAATAATTATTCTAACAGTTTTTTTTTGCATTAAAAAAAAAATCTTGACTACATTTAATTATAAGGAAGAGAATTAGAAAGTGATATTTTAATTTATTAAATCATTCCAGTTATGCATTATAAATCGCATAACTTTTTCAAATATATATAACATTCTACAAAAATATCACTTTAAACATTTAATTTATTGAGATCTGAGTACTAAAACCATAATTTATATCTACATGGCATGTGTGGGGTTTATTAAGTCGAGCCACAACGATTGGGCAGCCAAAAACATAACCATGTACCGGTCGAAACCCACCACCACCGCAAGTCAAATCGGATTCAAACTCAGCTGAACCAAAACTGAATTCAAATCCAACTCAACAGCTCAGATAGCAGAAATCGATGGCACAGTGCATCCACCTATTCCTACTTAATTTTTAATATAAAGATTATTTATTATATTTGTATAAATAATTAAAACATTATAACCATAAAATCACAAAAAAATACAGAAATAAAATTACTTTCATATAGAATAGCTTGTAAAAGGTAACAGTGCACATTTGATGTCAAATACCAGATTCATAGCTGTCATTAGTTTCCTAGCTATGCTGAGATATTTATTAAAAATAATTAGGCTAATTATTTAAATTAGGCTTTAAATATTCTACTTATTCAAAAGTTTAATGCTATTTTCTTTATTATTGATGACATGATTGCAGTTGGCAATAAACCATGCTTTTTTAATTATTTTCTTCCTGGAATCTCATTCCAAGTAGACTAAATTGACTTCTTTGGGTCAAAGACATGACAGAATTTTTTGTTCATGTTTCCAAAAGACAGATTTATATTTGGGATTATTTTTTTCCTATTTGTATTTATATTTGTGTTGAATCACTTTTATGGTGATGTTCACTCTTAATTCCCTTTAGTATATTGCTGTGCAGGCAGTACTTACATAAAATATTTTGCTAAGCTATTACAAATAATAACAAAAAAATTGTCATTAAACTTATACTAGGTTAGCAAAATTCAAAGTAGTTTGATTTTTTCAAAATAAAGATATCCCTAAAAAAGTATTGAGATGGACAGGTGTTCAATTAAAAAAATTCTATGAAATTAAAAAAGATGAAAATTTCTTGCAATATCATATCTTAGTTATAGCAATTGAAAAATAAAAATGATTTTTATTTATACATTTTTAAATATATTTCAAAGTTTTTGAAAATATAAGATAAAATAAAAGTTTGAAATTTAATCCAACCAGAGGCTGTTAATAGAGAGAACTTCGTTTTTACAATTGGAAAAATATCTTAGTTTAGCAGCTCAACTGTGATTTAAATAGCCACAAAGATTGTGGATACTAATAATATGAAGCCTAGATTGAGAACAAAGTCAGCCAATATAAAGGCTATTGCTTAGAAGTTATCATTTTTTGCATTTTATGCCATGATAAAAAAGTCAAGGTAAGAGCAGTCGGAAGTAATAGCTATACTATATGCTGATAATAAAAAAAGAGAAAGATGTAATTATAATTGAATTTTCTCTTTACAATGTCAGAAGCAAGATTAGTTTATAAATTTTATGAAATATGCATTAGTGATCTCTTTTTTGAATTGCCATTTTTTTAATCAATGTAATGTAGACATAGGTTTAGAAGTGACTAAGTAATAAAAATAGTATAGCCTGTCCTACATGACTTACCAATTATGTATTATTTGTTTTAATCTGAACCCCTCTATTTTAGAGAGAAACTTAATCACAAATAAGTATTTGCTTGTAATAAAAACCTTATTCAAAAAAAAATGTCAAACTTTGTTGGGGGTACATATATATATAGATGTTGGGGGTACATATATATATAGATCTAGTTAGAAACTCTATCCTTCACTGATGATAGCAAATTTAGCTTGAAATCAGATGATCTGAGGGTGAGAAAATGAAAGAGATAGTGAATTCTGACTCTTTTGTTATTTATGTAAATAAATATTTACACTTGTTTCAGTGGTTCTGGTAAAACACCATCTATTGATCATAAATAACAAGTGATAGCAAGTTACGTGAAAAACTTTTTGTTTTTCATAAATGTACCTTTAAAGGTTTTTTGCAATGGTATATATTGCAGAGGTTTTAACTATGTGGTGAAACTGAACTGAGATCAGACCCATATAGCTATCTGGCTTGTTAGGCTGAGTTTGAAGACTTTACTGGTCTGAAAAATTCACACTTGCAAACTGATAGAAACGTTTTACATAAACACTTGGAGTCAGTGTTTAGATCTAGTTTCTAACTCTATCCTTCACTGATGATAGCAAATTCAGCTTGAAATCAGCTGATCTGAGGGTGAGCAAATGAAAGAGATAGTGAATTCTGACTCTTTTGTCATTTATGTAAACAAATATTTACACTTGTTTCGGTAGTTTTGGTAAAACGCCATCTATTGATCATAAATAACAAGTGATAGCAAGTTATGTGAATAACTTGTTTTTGTTTTTCATATATATATATATATGAAAAGAAAGTTACTGTTAACACTAACTGAAATAATTATAGAAAATATACAAACCATTATACAATTACAAATATCCAGTAACGCCCTCTGTTTAAAGTTCTATATCTCAATAATAGCAAACCGTAAAATGATACGGTTTGCTATTATTGAGATATAGAACTTTAAACAGAGGGCGTTACTGAATATTTGTAATTGTATAATGGTTTGTATATTATATATATATATATAGAATTAAATTATTATTATTAAAATTTTTTTTATAACTGTTCATGAAGATAATTTTATTCTTTTATTAAGCCATTCCAACTTATCAAAATATTTTAGAATAAATGGCAAAAAATTATAAAAGACAAATAAAACCTTTCCTATAGCCAGCTTATGACATTTTCCTTCATCTTAAATAGCAATCAACCATTAAAATTTAAATCTCGTTATAATCACAAAACTAACATTTCCATATGAATGGTCAACTTTTTACAAATTATGAATACTCATATAACTACAGTGTTTATTCAATACATTGTAATATTTATATAATATGACCTTTTAATTTCTTCTTTATTCAAGTCATTTTCCACATTTGAAACAAAAACACTATCAAAGCAGAAATTTCCATTACACATTATTGCATACTCTGTAAAAACACATTTATATTTATCCACAGAATGATACAACTTATATAATAATTCAAGCTCTCAAATCTCTTCTTTAATGCACATTAAATAAATATTACGGACACTGAGTTAAATAAACAATGTAATTATATGAGTATTTGAAATTTGTGGAAAGTTGGTCATTCATGTGGGAAAATTACTGTTATATGATTATAATGAGATTTAAATTTTAATGGTTAATTGCTACTCATGATGATGGAAAATGTCATAAGCTGGCTATAGTAAAGATTTTATTTGTATGGGTATATAGAATTTTTAATATTGTAGAATATTTTGATTATTGTATTTATTTTGTTTGATATATATATATTGTATTTATTTTGTTTGATATATATATAACAATCAATCCCTAAGCTATTACCCAATATCATTTTGTAGTCAAGTTATCCTGCTTAAACAATAAAGATGGTACACCTTTGTCTGTAGTCTGATGTATTTAAATAATTACTAAAGATTGCAACTTAACCAAGAAGTGTGAGATTAATAATGCAAAGAATTTTAAACAAACCTCATTAATCAGGCAAATATAACCTGTCTTGAAAACTGACTAATATCATTTATAACTTCCAAATTTCACAGTATATATATATATAAGATAATAAAAAACTAAAAGGTCATTAATACTTTAGTTTGCATATTTTTGCACAAGAAATAATAGCTACATACGGATGACAGAAAGATTTTAATTTTCTATGGAAATAGTTAACATAATTGTGGTTTCTGGCATTTAAAATGAGAGCTTATCTGGGGATAACAAAATTAAGTAAAAGATTACTTAGATGAATATTTTGTGGTTTGAGGTTTTCAAATTTGTGTAGGTGTTTATATCCATTTATTTCCTACTGAAAAATATAAAAAAAAGTATGAAAGTCATTGTCTGGGATTTAGTTCCTGAGCTCAAATAACATCATTAAAGATAGCACACATTTTATTTAATTAACTGTAATATTCATTTGGTCTAGTGTATAACATGATTTATTGATTATTTCATAATTAGTCTGCCAATAAGTGGGAATGTGCCTAAATTTATAGAAATATAAGTGTACACTGTGAAATCTCTAATCTCTATTATACATTTTGAATCTTTTACAGCTTGATTTATCATACATAATTGATGTTTTAATATATGACTACTACATGTGTGTATTAAAGACATTTTTTGATCGTTTAACTTATATATATATATATATGATAAACAAAAATGCAAGTTAAAAAATATATATATATATATATATATATTCCTGAAGATTTTGTATATATATATCATGACTATAGATTATTTTGATTTAAGAAATTGAAAATACCATATTAATGTGACACCTACTAATATCTGCAAGAATAAAGAGAAATTCTATCAACTATCTTATTCTAAGATTAATAATTAGTACTCAGCAAACAATATATATATATATATATATATATATATATATATATATATATATATATATATATTAAAAATCAGTCATATATCACATGACATATAAAGCTTGTATTACCAATATGTAATATATAAAGAGCCTGCTACTAGCTCTAAACAAGCTTAATTTTTTTTTTATGATAAATGCTACAAGAGAAATACATGAAGCCTTTATCTATGATGGTCCCCATCCCCAGACCGGTTTTGAGCTATGGCTCTTATCAGTGAGGAGCTAGGACATAAGATTCAAAATATTAACTCAAGCCAAGCATTTATCTAATTCTTAAATATTAAGAAAAAGATTGAAATCTTCAGACACCTACATGTCTTCAAATTCAGCTATTTACCCATAGAAACTATATAAGCCTGAACTAAATTCAGAGATCTCATATATTAGTAGGCTTAGAAATTTAATGTAGCCGAAGCCCTAATAGAAAAATTATAATAGTAAAAATCAGTCATATATCACATGATGTATATAGCTTGTATTACCAATATGTAATATATAAAGAGCCTGATACTAGCTCTAAACAAGCTTAATTTTTTTTATGATAAATGCTACAAGACAAAATACATGAAGCCTTTATCTATGATGGTCCCCATCCCCAGACTGGTTTCGAGCTATGGCTCTCATCAGTGAGGAGCTAGGACATAAGATTCAAAATATTAACTCAAGCCAAGCATTTATCTAATTCTTAAATATTAAGAAAAAGATCGAAATCTTCAGACAACTACATGTCTTCAACTCAGCTCTTTACCCAAAGAAAGATTGATATTACATTTATACATATATATGTATAATCATTAAAATTGGTCAAAACTTAGTCAATAATGTCAATCTGTTGTCAATGTTACTTTCTTTTAACAATAAAGACAGAATCCTATCTTTATTCCTGGTCCATTATATTTATATAGACAAAAATATTGCAGCTTGGCCATAGAGTCTAAAATTATTGATAAAAAGAAGTTTAAATAAACATCCTTAGACAGTTAAATATAATCTACTCTGAATGCATTTTAATAAACAGTCAATTATAACATTCAAACTGCAATTACAATTTTTAAATTACACCCAATGTATTACTTAAACAATAAGTGTAATAATGCTCAATACTATGGATTTATAAGTAATCATTAATACTAGTCAACACTTAGACAATCCCAATATATATAACAATCAAAAATCTCAATCTATTGTCAAGGCAAAAATAAAGGGGAATCCAATATATATTTATATATGCATGTACATGACTGCTCTTAGGCTAATTTGGGCGTGCCTTTCAATGCTCAATGAGGCATACATAATTGTTCAACTGGGACAAAGTATGGACGGATCTAGAATACTACGGAAGCATTGATCCAACATTCATGTATATATCCACTTCTCATTTAGCTATGGACATTGCTTGGTATTTATGTAATCATCATTGTATAAAATTGTATAAATCATTTAAATAAATCGTTATTTTTTTATTTTTTTAAAAAAAAAAACTTTTAAAATAATTAATTTCTTAGACTAACTCTATATGCTTTTATTCACCAATAATTATCTATAGCGCATCATAAACCGTTATCTTTAAATTTAAATCTTTTATCCTACTTTTTACTGATGTACAAAATACACTTTTTTTCTTAGATTAAAAATCTGTTTAACCATTGCAAATGTACATTTAATTTCTTTTTTTACTTCCTACATCCTTCTCATCTGTCTAGCTTACTAGAGATTTAAAACTGTGATCCAAAAATTTATTTCCTCCTTTAACTTTGTTGTGTAGATTTCATTTCTAAATCTTCTTTCAAGTAAATAATACTACAGTATCGTATATTTCTATGTATATGCATCTGTATGAGATATTAAAATTTAATCTAAAAATAAAATTTTTGCGTCATAATTATGACAATATCATGTTTAGCTAAAAAATATTTTAATTAAAAATTAATATTATTATAAATACAACCACGTAAAATAATTATTTTAATGTCATTTACCTTTTATTCATATGTAATATTTTAAATAAAATATACTTACAATTTTTATTTTACCAAACATTAAGGTCCATGTGGTAACATAGAAGTTTTAAATGTACATATATGTGTGTATGCTTAAAGAATTATAAGTATATATATGTGTGTGTGTTTAAAAATTATCTTGCAAGCAAATTGAACTATCAATGCTACAATGTTTTGTAATCAACTATTGCTCATTATCATTTGTAGTTTGTCATTACTGACTGAGTTGATTACCTCACACATTGAGTTATATTGTTAAATATATATACGCTTAAATATTTTTTTTCTTAAAGAAAAAAAACTCAACAATATCATTCTTAGTATTATCATTACTACGATAAGTTTTCTAAAAATAATTCATTTTATTTATTTATTATAAATGAAGTTTTATTTACATATTGAGTCAGATTGCCGAATTCCCATAATATAGTGTATGAATATTTTTGATATCTGTGTGCGCCTTATTAATAATACTAAAAACAAAGTTGACCTCGATCAAATTCCCCATGTGGTTTATAGCATCTCATGCCCTCAACCTGAATGCTGCGGTATTTACTACGGTAAATAGAACAACTCAACACGAATTCACATAAAATACACATAGAACCACTCAACACAAATACACTTATAAAAGAGCACAAAAAATAATGACAATTCATCAATATTTTTGGAATACTCAAAAAGGACCGGTCACATATTTGAACCCTCCAATCCTAGGATAGAATGCATTGAGAAGAACGACTGTAAACAAAAAATCAAAGAAGCGTACTTTATTACTAGCAACAATAACTCCATTAACAGACATGACACTTCCTTTGATATTTCCAAACGTTGGGCTAATTAAATAATTTAAATATAATTTGCACATGACCATTTACATTCTATTCTGCACTATTTGTTTTTTACAGCTATGAATATGAGGCAAAACGCCTCGAAAGCGCTCATCTGTCAATTATTTTATCGATTCATATAAATATTTATTATAGATTCTCTTTACAGCGCCTCAACACGCTTGTAATTTTATTATACGTAAACTTTATAAAACAAATAGTAAGTTCACAATTTATAAAAAGTAAATTCATACATACATAAAATAACTATAATGACAGTATTAATTAAATAAGTAATAATATTCTTGATGTTTTAAAATAAATTATTTAAAGTTAAATAAAAAACGTTTCTTTTTATCAGAATATTTAATTCACTTCTAACTGTGCTAAAAAATAAATATAACTGCAACTGTCGTAAAAAAAAAATACGATTTTATAAAAAGTATTAAACTTATAATTATAAAAGTTAATTCCAATATATTTTGTATTTAAATGTTTTAAAAATGTTTTAAAAAGAAAAAAAATAATTAAAAGATTTATGTCCCTTATTCAAAAGAATATAAACCTATGTTTGATTAATATAATAAGAAAAACATAATCATTGTTTAGTAGTTATAATCCTTTATTTCTATTAATTAAAAATAATAATACTTAGTTTTAGCTCTTTTGATTATCATTCTGAACATTTCTCAGTCTTAAAGTATAAATACTAAACCTGTTACCAGAAAAATAATTTAACCTATAATTTAAAGTCACTTAACTAAAAAAATATCTTTGTACTAGTAAACAAAAGTATATGGACGCATATGTATAGGTGACATATTTAAGTGTAATATCATTTATATGCTTGTACATCATAATTGAAACAACATGTTTTTATTTTTATTTTAAAAAAATAAAATGTTTTTGTTGTTTGTAAATTAATCAGAATCATGTGTAATAATAATCTATTTGCTTTATTAGACAATATTTATTTTATAACTTACATTTATAATATTATTGCTTATTAATAAATAAAAATTTAACTATCATTTTGAATTTTTATAATATAATTATTAAATATATAATTAAATATTTTATCAACTTTACTCTAATACATATATTGGGTAAAGTCTTTTCTATTCTGATAGGTCAATAATGGAATTTGTAGTGCTTGTAAAATATTAGAATTACATCGTATTGTCCAAAAAGATTAAGAAATATATAATAATGTAATGATTTGATAACATGGGCAAGAATCACCTTTACAAGCAATAAATTTTATTAACAAAGTATAGGACTATTTTATTTATGACTAGTATGTACATGTTTGCATATTTATGCAAAATTTATTTATGTACATTTTAACATTTAATATATGCTTATCTATATTTACCTTATTTTAATTTCATTAACATTGTTTCATTACATTACTAGAGTTGGATACTAGAGAAGATTGATTACAGTTTGAAGATTTTCTATTTTAATATAAACCAAACACAGATTATGTATGTGTGTGTGTGTGGATGATGATGATTTGTACCAACTGATGAGTGCTGGTTCATATATTGGAGATCACTTATCTTTTTCACATGTATGTAATCATGTGTATAAATGACTAAAGGGAGAGTCTGGGTTCAAATTCCTATTAATCAATAACATATGAGCATGTGACCAGATATGTAGTAACTTATCTATATTTGTCTACATTATTACACTTTCATTCTTTATATTAAAAACGTTTCTGTCTAAGTGCAAATTGAAGTGCTTACTGAGGTCAAACAATGATTTTGTTCATAAAAATTGACTATTATTTATTGATATTTTGAATCTTATATTTTGATTTAAATTCAACATTTTATAAAAATTCAGGAAATGTATTCTAAAGTTATATAAAGTTATGCTTTGATATTTATTAATTAAACATAAAATTTAACAACAATAATATTAAAAATACTTTTTCATATGATTATTTTTGAATTCAAGAGCAGTTCTTTTTTAATTTCTGTATAACCATTTATTTTAAGCTTGCTTAATAAGTAGAGACCAAACAATATCTAGCTATAATATTTCTATCTCTAGCTTAGTTTGTGATTTTGGAATTCATTAATAAAGAATAGAGATTTGAAATTGAAACTTATGCAGTTATGCTTTTAGAAGTCAACGTTATTCTTTACACTATTCAAACTATTGTTCTGAAATTTAAAAAAGAAAGCCTCAAATCAATAAAATTTTATATGACGTTGTAAATTTGATTAAAGAATTAAGGGTGCTTCTTTTTGCAATATTTACAACTTTAAATCATAGTCCTTACAGGTAAAAGAAAAAATCCAAAATCTTATATGGTGATGAAGGGTATTACAGTACAATATTACTTGATGCCCAATGACCACTGAAACTTGTACTAAAGACCTCTACTACATTTTTATACAATAACTATTAATTTATCTATATTGTTTAAAAATATAATATTTTGATATATGTATGTTTATAAATTAGTTATTCAATTCAGCCAAATAAATCACCTGCAAAATTAACTTATCACTTTGCCATCAGTTTAAATAAGCACCCAATGAGCTCTTTTGGGGAAATTGTTTTATGGCTTACAATTCTGTCCATCATATGGCTGCCCTGCTAGTATTACAATGTAATTAAAAAAGGAAAATTTTATATAAATATTAAATTCAAGACTAATCAGATTTTAAAATACTAAATTGCAAAATAACTACTGAAAGTAGTCAGTGGTTCACAACCAGTTAATAAGAACTGTTTGTTGTTCAAGGAGAATTGACAGTCAGATTATTTTAGCAATATGTCAATGGTTATAAGTTCATTAATTTGAAATAGGGGTTTCTTTGAACATTACGTGAATAATTAATTTATTTTTATATATAAGTTTGGTTTAAATATATATTATCAAGAAATAAATAAAGTTGAACAATAATTGGTAATGTCTTTGTTTAAATTATGCATTATTTATTAACAACAATAGACATGAAAAATGATGAGAGAAAGAAGTAGTGTGCCTTTTCTTGTCTAAACTATATATACTCAAAAGGTTGTATAATTTATAAATATGACAATGACAAGCTTTAAGTGATTTAAAATGTATAAGAGGTATTTAAAATATTTTTTAACAATAACCAAAATATATAAACTACTATTGAAAACAGAAATAAAAAATAAATACCAGATTTTTTCAATAGGATACATTTGCAAATATATATCTATAAGTAATATTTACTTTGTACTGAATTAGTTAAATTTGATGTATTTAAAATCTAATTCCCAATCATTAACATAAGAATGTTATATTCGTTGACTTGCTAATTAGTGTATATAATATATGAAGATTTAAAAAAATAAGTTAAGTAGATAATTTAAATTTCCTTTTATCATGTTTATGATAGAACGAATATTAATAATGCTAACAAATTGTTTTGTTGTTATTAATGTTTTTTTTTTTTTTTTTAAAAAAAAAAAAAGAATGTATGCTTAATGGCATATACAGAATTGCATAGTCGTGGAGATATTTTCTAAAAAAAATTAAAAGGCAAACTTTACTCAATCTTCTTTTTAATGTTAATAAAGAAATATCTTTTTACTCTTTTTACTTTACAACATCTTATATTTAAAAAGAATATATATTATACCATTTCTGTAATTGTACAATTCCATCTCATTTACTTATTTTTTTACATTTTTAAAAAAAATAATAATAATAATAATAAGCATAAGTGTTAGATGAATTTATTTTAACAAAAGTTATTTATTTTAGATGACATATACTATGGACAACTTTTTCATCAAAATGAATGCATACAAATATTCGTATTTGTTCATGTTCAAGGCAAACACTTTAAATTTTATTTCATTAGCATAATTTTCTACGGTTTTTAATTAGTCTTTAAACTTTAATGTTTTAATAAAAAAAAATAAAGAAAAAAGACTGTAAATAGCAGGCTTTTTTATATACCATTTTACTGTGTTAACATTTATTCATTAAATAGTTTCATTTAATAATAATTATAAACTAGACAGTACATCTATATATGCAAGTATTCAATGCATTGAAATAAACTGACAGACCCAAAATTTGCAAAAGTGCACTAAATTTATCCACATCTTTAATGCTGAATAACCATTTAACTTAATGGTATAAAATTCACTAACAACAAAACTGAGGATTACCCTAACCAATTAATTTATCTTATATATGACTTTTAATTTCGAAATAGTATATGTGCGAAACAATAACAGATTTTTATTAAAAATATCTTCTATTGAAATACAAGTGTAACATATATTCTTAACCTAAATGAAATTAAAGTGCATTTGAACCCAGACTTTTAAGGTCTCTACAGTCAGCCACTCTATCTAATATAACTGATACACATAATCACATATATGTGAAAAAGATAAATGATCTCTAATATAATATTAAGTCAACATGGGTATGAATACAATATTGGCATCATCAAGGGCTTTGAGCATTCCATGTCAAATTTTCAGTGTTATGGATGGCAGAAGATTCAGAGAGTGGAATGGATTAAAGTCTGTTCATTAAAGTATGTAGATCTGATATCTTAATATAAACTGAGCACTGATTATATATATGTGTGTGAGAGATGATGATTCAAACCAAGTGATGAGTGCTGATTCAGCACGAAATACATATATTGGAAATTATTGATCTTTTTCACATAAATGTAGTTATGTGTATCACTTATATTGGATAGAGTGGATGACTATAGGAAGCTTTAAAGTCTGGGTTGAAATCTCCTTTGATTAAAATATCTATAACTAATCATATATTTATCAAGCATGATGTTTTTACTTATAATATTTATAAGAGAATCATTCTGATACATGCGCTGTATAAATTTGTAAAGCTGAGAAATTGTCATGGGAAATAAAATAAAAATATGTGTTATATATATTTAATATTATATCTAATACTGATATGCAATAAATTGTATAAATTTCACAAAGGTCATTAATCAATATATAGAGAATGAAATTATAAGTGATTGATTAAGACCTTCATGCTCTCATTTCTAAATGCTTTAGATTGGCCTTTATATATGCATTTACGTAAAATAGATGAAGTGGATTGATTCTTATCTTTTCAAAGATTCTGTTTTGTGTTTAGAAAGTGAGAGTATCCTAAGCTTTATAAATTCATACAGTGGGTATGTTGGATGATTTCCTTATGAGTACTAAAAATATATGCATAAATAAAATAAATATACTTATAATAAAGCATTTTGTGTTTCCCACCAGATAAGTTTATAATAATTTAAAATGCATTGTATTTAAGAGAAAAAAAACTAATCCTCTGGCAAATAATCGATATCCTTTGTTTTCAGTTAATGTAAACATTTAAAATTAAATTTAAGAAGAAACCATTACCACTTATCAGAAAATAATAAATTTGACTTCATTTGATACTGATATAAATTCTGAATATTCACATTTTACTCGTAAAAATATTAAAGAATAGAGATCATAATAAAACAAAAAGCTTATAACGTAATTATTTCTAGAAAGATTATTTTGGTTTTTTAAAATCAACAAAATCTTCATTATTTGTCATTTTTTTAAAAAAAGTCTGAATGTATATTTATTTATTTCTCTTATAACTAATGAATTATGCTTTCAAAGTTTAAATTTTTCAATATTTGTTACAAAATTATGATGTTTTCATATTCATTATTATAATTAGATTGATTATGTAGAAATTAAATTTGTAAATAGCTTTTAGGTATATTTGCATTGTCTGATAATATAATGTTGTATTTTTAAAAACAAAGTATTTCCATTCAAAATAAATTATTAATAATTTATGTTATTGATTTTCAATAATTATTGTATAAATTATTTGATTAAAACTATCTAGAATTGTAATAAAATTGCAAGTACACATAATTTTGGTTATTCAAACTATTCTCTCTAAACAATGTCATAAAAATGATTATGTCAGAAAAATGACAGACTACAAAAGAGCCAATTAGCAATATGGTTATAAGGCTGAGTTAAATCCCTGTTATCTTTGCTGAATTTTCCATTTTCTTGCCATTTACATAATTTTTTTCAAACTAAAATTTTATATTATAATATATATAGAAAAATACACATTTTTCAATATAAAGCTTTTGAAAATTCTCACTAGGGAGTGAATTATGAAATATAATAGAAAATTTGGTCCTACAATAGAGAGAATTAAAAAGAAAAATTATCATTACTTACTAGCAATAAACTTTATATTTTGTATATTAAAAAAAAAAAAAAAACTTTAAAATAAAAAATATGAGAAAGTTGCTATTATTATTGTTGTAATACATAAAATAGATCAAAATCAGCTTTCTGGTGCATTTCAAAAGCCCCTCTCCCCAATTATACTATCATTTAAGACAAATATGTAAAATTAAGAGCATGCTAATAACTCTAAACAAGCTTTTTTTTTTTTATTTATGATAAATGCTACTACAAAAGAAGGCATTCAAATCATTTTTATCTTGGATTGTCCCCATCCCCAGACCGGTTTCGACCTATGGGTCTCTTCAGTGAGGAGTTGGAACATTAGATCTAAAAAACCAACTCAAGCAAAGCATTTATCTAAAAGATAATTGTTAGAAGAAGATCTGAAACTTTTAGACATCTACATGTCTTTAAAGTCAGCTCTCCAACTGAAAAAATCATATGGGCCTGAACTTAATTCAGATACTCCATATAATAGTAGGCTTAGCTCTTTAATTTAGCTAAAGCCACAACAGCAAAATAATAATAGTAATAATAACAAGTCAGATGTCACATGACTTATATATAGCTTGCACTTACAAATATGTAAAATTAAGAGCGTGCTAATAACTCTAAACAAGCTTTTTTTTTTTTTTTATTTATGATAAATGCTACTACAAGAGAAGGAATTCAAATCATTTTTATCTTGGATTGTCCCCATCCCCAGACCGGTTTTGACCTATGGGTCTCTTCAGTGAGGAGTTGGGACATTAGATCTAAAAAACCAACTCAAGCTGACTTTAAAGACATGTAGATGTCTAAAAGTTTCAGATCTTCTTCTAACAATTATCTTTTAGATAAATGCTTTGCTTGAGTTGGTTTTTTAGATCTAATGTCCCAACTCCTCACTGAAGAGACCCATAGGTCGAAACCAGTCTGGGGATGGGGACAATCCAAGATAAAAATGATTTGAATGCCTTCTCTTGTAGTAGCATTTATCATAAATAAAAAAAAAAAGTTTGTTTAGAGTTATTAGCACGCTCTTAATTTTACATATTTGTAAGTGCAAGCTATATATAAGTCATGTGACATCTGACTTGTTATTATTACTATTATTATTTTGCTGTTGTGGCTTTAGCTAAATTAAAGAGCTAAGCCTACTATTATATGGAGTATCTGAATTAAGTTCAGGCCCATATGATTTTTTCAGTTGGAGAGCTGACTTTAAAGACATGTAGATGTCTAAAAGTTTCAGATCTTCTTCTAACAATTATCTTTTAGATAAATGCTTTGCTTGAGTTGGTTTTTTAGATCTAATGTCCCAACTCCTCACTGAAGAGACCCATAGGTCGAAACCGGTCTGGGGATGGGGACAATCCAAGATAAAAATGATTTGAATGCCTTCTCTTGTAGTAGCATTTATCATAAATAAAAAAAAAAAGCTTGTTTAGAGTTATTAGCACGCTCTTCATTTTACATATTTGTAAGTGCAAGCTATATATAAGTCATGTGACATCTGACTTGTTATTATTACATTTAAGACAAATAGCTGAAATTAAGATATATAGTTATATCCATTCAACATTTAAAATCACAGTAATAGCAAAGAATGAGAAAATAACAAATGGTTCATATACAGCAAATATATAGTTTTAGTGGCAGTTATTGGAATGATAGAAGTAATAAAGTGGGATAATTTATAGAAAAAATAATTACAAGGTTGTTAAAATTCAGTTCATTCATTACTTTCAGATAACATATGCATTCTGAAAACATTTTTGTAGAAGAATAGTCTGTAAATATAATTAAAAGAAAATGCAAAATAGCACATTAAATTAGTAAATATTTATAATTTGTATAACTTAAGGTTAAAAGGAGCTAAGCAAAATTTTCTGTAACAAACACTGACTGAAATTGTGAACTGGTTTCATTTTTTAATTTTTTTGTAAATTTTGATAGTAAAAATTATATTAAATTCTATTTCTACTTTTCCATATGTTAGTTTTATTTTTCTGTTTCAAGATACATCCTTGATTAAAATTGATTTTTTTTTTAATGTAAAAAAGTATAAAAACATACAATTACATAAGTTAATGCCATTGAGTGCTAGAAATGAGGGGTTACCCAAAACCAACTAGAATTGTTCTCCTAAAGGTGATTGCATTATAGTACATGCTTCTGCCACTAGTATGCACTTATGGGGACTTGCTTGCATCAAATTTCCAAAAGTCAACATTGAATGAAATTGTAGATCTGTGTAGTAAATGGTTTTGTTATATGTGTCTCATTTATTTATTGATTTTGTAATGGCTGAAATGTTGGAACAATTTAAAATTCTGATGTCTGTTAGAAAAAATATCAGGTGAAGCAGTTATAATGCTTAAAATGACTCTGGAGAAAGCACAAGTTTATGAGTGGTTTAAAGGCAGTATCAAAATCACCACATCCCACAAAAGCATAGTTAGTGAACTCCAGTGTCAAAAGATGCTTGATTTTTTTTTATGCAAATGACTTTGTTCTATCAAAATTTATTCACAAGGATCAAATGCTTTGTCTAGAATCTTGGAAATGTTTGGATGTTGTGATAAAATAAAAACATACCAATTTATGAGAATAAGAGAAGTGTAAGCTTCACCATGACAATGCACCAATACAGAAAGTCTTGAAAGTAAAACAATTTTTAATTAACAAACAACATTACCCAGCATAAGCATGATCCATATATATATATATATATATATATATATATATATATATATATATATATATATATATATATATATATATATATATATATGAAATATATATATATATATATATATATATATATAGTGTGAAAGGAATGGCTAGATGATAACAGTCATATATTCAAATCAAGACATATATTTATTGTATGAATATGATTAAATGGATTGAGAAAAAAGAATCCTAATAGATTTAATATCCTCAGATAGAGACTCTATTATATCAAATCAGACTTAATATTTCATAGAATGCAATATGTTGAAATATTTAAGTAAAGACTTTTATATGTGTGTGTTGATTTTAATCTGACACTCATACCAATACAGTCTAATATATTCAAATAATGAATAGTAGTAGCTTTTCATTAGATAGCAATCTTCAAAAGGTAAATATAAACTAATGTTAATTGAATAAAATAGATATAAATTCATACTAAATTATTTGCCAGTTAAAGTTCTTTTATTCTGTTTTCTATGACTATACCTTATAATTATTATTGTTAAAAATTAAACATGACTTCTTGTTAATAAAACGACAATGACACCTTATTTACATTGCCTACCTAATGAACAAGTAAAAGTAACAAATGACATGGATAATCAATCATGTGGTGATCATGTGGATGTTTAAATCAAGTATGATTCAAGACGGTATACACATTCCACAATTAGAGGAAAATATATGTTGAACTAAATTTTTCAAATTTAATTGGTAAAGAAAGTTTAAGTTATTATGGCTTGATATTAAGAATATCAAATGTGAATAAGTTATCCTAATAAAATTACTCAATGCTTAGTCATAGTCTCAATCAACTATAGTGACTTCCTCTAATTAATTGCTTGCATTAAAGCAATTATTTATATCAACATACATACTCAAGAAGTTACTTATATATATATATATATATATATATATAAGTAACTTCTTGATATATATATATATATATATATAAGATATATCAGAGAAAATCTTAAAATAAAATTAAACACTGTACAATATTAATGAGAGACACTCAATATTCAAAGTTTCAAAACACTTGGACAGGCAACAAATCCATATGCAGTTACTTGAATGTACCATAACTATGGAGCAATAATATAACAATGAAATGATATTTTAGACTTGTGCCTTTAGATTATCTATTATGATTTCATCATGAGTACATCTAGATACATTCACTCATTTTTAACATATTGTTACATCACATATTCCTAATTTAAATCCTACTAACATATGAGCACTTGGATTATTGAACATCACCACTGATTAATTTCTGCAGGATTCATTCAATATCATTATTACAGCCTTCTTCACCTTTAAACATTACTATATTTATTTGCAAAATTAATAAATGTTTTTTCAATACCTGTAAAAAATATTGTTCCTGACAGATAGGCCATGGAAATAACAAATAAGTATACAAATTAGCATTTTACAGTTCCATTAAATAAATCTTTTAGTAGTAAAGAAATATTATGTATTGATGTTCTCAATAGTATTATTGATTTCATTTATAAAATATTGGTATTGTATCCAACGTAGATGCATATGTAATTGCTTTAAATTTTGATGAGCACTTTACAGATCTTTAGTGAAACAGGAACAAATCCTTCAAACACAGTGGGAGCCATATTTCAGTTGTTGTTTAAATCTCCATTAATATTTTTTCGTTTTTAAAGGCAGCTGTCAACTTTGTTTTAATTATCTATACTATGTAATTTCTTAATTAATAATTTCATGAATACATGCATTGTATTTTTTTATAGTAATATATTAGTTGATCGTATAGATTTTCTTTTGGTTTCAATAAAAAAACATATACAAATACAAACTTAAAAAAAACTCTCTTTTTTTTTTTGTATATCTAGTTTTGTTATTGTTGCCGGTAAATATGCTCAAGATCTATGATTTAGAGACTTTGTTGAGTGACCATTGTTATAAAAAAATAGCTTAATCATACACGTACATACCTATAAATTCATACCTGTGAAAATGCCACACTAATTATTTATTAAGATGTATGGACAAGCAGAATTATTTAATTAAATACTGTTTTTAAAATTCGAGATGTTTTGATTTTTTTATATTGGTGCTTGAAAAAATACTATATCTTAATGTACTTCCTGTTTTCTTTATTTAATACTACAATTTTTTTTTTTTAAAAAAGTAAAAATTAATCATGAGTTTATTCTCAAATGCATAATAAAATAAAACAAGTCAAAATCATTGTTTCAGTTTCATCACGACTTTGCCATTTATCTATGAAAAAAAAAAGCTACATCTATGTCACTAACTATATCAAAAGTAAACATGTGCACATTTCTCTTTCTTAAATTTATGAGTAACTTCCCACTTTTGATGAATTTAATATCTCACTAGTTTCCTAAGAATATAGAAGAAAGCAAATTGCTAATTTCTGGTTCTTCTAAGAAATGCTCATCCTAGATTAAAAAATAAACAAAATATCACATAAAGTTTTATCAAAAGAATTCACCATATATTGAAGTTAAGTAGGATATCATTCAGAAATTCCAACCATTAACAGTCTTCATATACAATAATGACTTAACATTCAGGTAAAAAAATGTAAATATTATATTTATGTATATAAAAGATTGGATGTGGTTGGAATACTCATAGATGGTACAATATATATATATATGACATAAAAAGTTTTTTAATATTACTTTTAAGCAGCTCACAATAAATAAAGATACATTCTATTTACATAAACATTCTAATGGAGTAATTAATAACCAACACATTATGCAACAATTCCATATTATTATGAGAAATTACAAAACTAATCAAATTAATACATAAAATTCTTGAATTGCACTGAATAACATCATAAGCTAACAAATAATAATAATCCATACAAATTTTGAGCATGGGGAAAAGAAAGCTGATATTTAATCCCTGGATTTTATCTTCAGTGATTGCCACGCAATCATCACACAAAACAACACAAAAACATAGTAAAAAAAACATAACATATTGATTTCTCTCATTATATATGAAAATAAATTACCATTAATTCAAAATTATTGTTTCCGGAGCTATTTTGGATTTGGGAATTTCAGTATAAACTCAAATTTTACAGAAAATAAAAATAAAAATCAATTTTACTATTTATAGTTTAATATATATTAAAATACTTTGTAGAAACTATTTAAATGCATTTTATTAATAATAATATAACAATTTAATGATTTACAAACTTTAATGCAACAGTAATTGAAATTATAAGTGGAAACAGTGTTCTGTAATTTGGTTAAGTAATAGAAGCTTTGAATTAATGATGTTTAAGTTAATAGCAAATATTTTAATAAATATTTTTGAAAAAAAAACGCTTCAATTTTTACAAATACATGCATAAAAATACATGTGAAATCATTTATTAATGCATTATAGAAAAATATAATCATTCAAAAATTGAAGTTATCTACACATCTTCCATTATACTTTTCTCATATAAAGTGGAAATGATTACCTTCCACTTCATATCACCTTGTAGAACTGTAAGTATCATGGAGTAATTAATATATAAAATTCTACAGTTAACATAAGTGATTATTAATACAATGCTGTGGAATATATATAATCAATAAAACTTTAAATTACTGAAAGCACTTTCCTTATTTCAAAATCCATTAATCACAATTTCTCATCTGTGCATAAAAATTTTAGATCATTTTTTCTTTTCACGTATGCAAGTTAAAGATTTAAAACACTTGTATGTCCACACTAATATATATATATATATATATTGAAATAAGATTCCGTATGTGGTAAAATGTCAGCCATATTTTTTTCTTTTTTGTATGATTTTGATGGTGGGTACCTTAACCCATGAAGCATTGAACTGTATTGCTATGACAATGATAATATTGATTTAAAAATATATTTACTATTAATTGGGTATATGCAGAGAAGGTATATCCCTTTTTACTATTGATGATATTTGTGATTTAAAAAATATCTGCATACGGCATATTAGGGTATCATTTCTAAAAAGAGAAATTTATACATGGTGCTTTCAAATTCCTCCCTAGCTTCATAGATGTTAGTCCCTTCATTTACTTTCTGCTAGTTCAAAAGAAAACAGGGCTATGTATCACAAGATGTGGGGATATGTGATAGCTCTGTTTACTTACACTTGGAATGATATAAAAATGTAAATTTGTAATAATATAAATAAAATATCACAAAATTTATAAAAATAGTCAAGCATTGGTAGCCTTGTGGTTAGCATAGCTGCCTTCCAAGCAGACGGCCTGAGTTCACTTCCCAGCCTTGACATATGAGAAAATTTAAAAAAAAAATCATATCATTTACAAATGCTAAGTTTCATATATTATGTTTTCCTAAAGATATTTTAAGTTGTATTTATATATTGGATTATTTCCATCATCTAATATAAATATTGAATGTCTTTAGAAAAATCTAACTTTATTTAAGAATTCCAAATACATTCAACTGTTAGTAATAGCACACAGGTTAGTATATGCACAATAAGTATTATTCTCCTCTCTTCTTCAAGTCTTTCTGGCCTGATCAGTGACAGTTGTAGCATGGGAATCAAATGTAGACTTTTAGATTTTTGAATATTGAATTTTAAAATAATGCTCTAACCAATTGAGGCATCCTTCCAAAGACAAAAGTCAGTAGAAATTTTATATACTTATCTATGATATTCCTCCTGATTTATCCACTTTTTCTTAAAAGTAAAGTTGATTAGCGGTTTCCATACATTATGTTTAGTCACACTAGGTTGACTTATGGGGTTATCCATCATTGTCATATTAGCAGCTTCTTTAATTTTTCCTCTTTGTGCCTTTTCTTTATTCTTTATTTTTGAATTTTCCCAATTGAACACGTGTTCATTGGTACTTATATGGTCTACATACATGGTACGAGACCTTATACACATTTGCTTTCCCTTTTCTAGTCACCAGTCTGTATTCTTGCAATGACTTTTCAATGGGGATGACTGGTCTTACCAGTATAAATTCTTCCACATTCACATTTGATTTCATAAAATGCAGTTTTTGTTTTTCATCATATCAAGTTCAGATTTTGTAGATGTTAGTATATGGTTCTGAACAACTGTTCTGATTTTATATTGATTGCAGATTTTCCTTAATTTGTCTGCTATTTTTGGAATATATGGGTAGACTACAGTGCCAAGAATTGTTTTCTCTTTTGTTGGTTCTTTTTGTTGTCTTGTTGTCTATTTAAGGTTTTTTTAATTATTACTGATGGATAACCATTTTTGTAAAAGTTTTATATAGATCTTTTCTTTTTTCAAATTACTGATTTTTGAGCTAACGTTTTTGTTCTGTTGAATAGTGATAGTATAGCCCCAATGTTTTATGTTTCTGGTGTGATTGTATAGATATTCTAAGTATGTTCCTGTATGTGTGGGTTTTCTGTAAACTGTAGTTTTAATTTTGCCATGCAGGAGCTTGTTTCAAGAATATCTAACAATACAAATTGTTGTTCTTGTTGTGATTCTATTGTGAATTTAATTGAAGATGATAAGTTGTTGATGTCATTCTAGAAAGTTTATGGTGGTGCTCTATGTCTCCAAACTTTGTGCATGCACATACTAAATCGCATGCTGTTACTAATAGTTGAATGTATTTAGAATATTTAAAAAAGTTATTTTTTTCTAAATACATTCAATACTTATATTAGATGATAGAAATAGTCCACTAACAACTATCATATATAATATCTATGTATTTTTTTAATTTTCTTGACTATATTTTAATCATAAAATATTTTCTTTTAAAATTTCTGTCAAATGTTTGGAAGAAATGGATTCACTCTGTTAGATTCCCTTATCTTTATTAATCACCTTAGGATTGTCATATAATTTAAACATTGCTATGATATTTTGTTAAATATTCTTCAAAATTTACAAATTATATCTTAAGTATCCTAAATTTTATTATGACAATGATTACAGGATCAAATGACTTTTATCTATAAGTTACACCTGGCATTTGTTTCAAAGTTGAACTGTATTTTAACATGCATTTTTATACAAATATATACTTATATATAGAAACAAAACATAAGGCTAGCTGAAATATATATATATATATTATGTGTGCATATATATCATTTATAAATGTATATATATATATATATTGTGAACAAAATCAAATGTATTATTTTAATTTCTAATTTTTGTATATACATATATTCAATCAGAAATAACTGAAATTCTGAATGTCGATTATATAAATACAGAAATAAGTTACTATATGTACAGAGCAAACTATTCATACAATAGTGCCACCTATTGCAAACCTTAGTAATCAATGGATGCAAGAAGGTTTGCACTTAAAATTCCGAACTAGTGTACACTCATTTAATATTCCTAGACTAGTTCAGTGAGGAGCTTTCGATCTGAGAGCACTGCACTTATATCTTCAGAACGATGGCAAATATTGTTTTTTAAAAAAACCAGACACCAAAATGTATACATACTGAACTAGATTCTATATGACTATACAAGTTATTGAGCTTGAATTGAAAACTTTATTGGGTTTTTATAATGGACTGGTAGTTTTTTAGTTAAATAATTAGGTAAAAGATGACTGCTGGAGAGTTGTATAAGCATAGAAATTAGTGACCGTGTGATGTTCTAAAGATAATTTATCTACTGTTGAAACAATTATATTATACTGTATTATAAAATATAAAATTATAAAAACAATAAAATTATAACAATCTGATACGGTGAAACTAGTCTTTGCATTAGTAAATAAAACAAAAATAATATAAACGTTGAACAATAAACTAGGTGTATATGAAATGAAAGAGGGAATATAAAACATTGTTTTTGAAATGTAGAACATTGAAAGTGGAATAAGTTATAAATATAATAATGAAAACAAAGGAGTGAGAATTGCAAATAAGATATATATGTTTTTATTTTTACTCATCCCTTTGTAACTAAAGATGGAAATTATAAAAGAATAATAAAATTAATAAACGAAATTTTGTTCAAATGAATTAGTCAAAGAAAAGGAGCTGTGTCAGGAGAAACAGAATGACTTGTATTCTAGTTCGCTTGCTTGCGTGGTGCAATTGTCCTCAAAGCTGTGTATTGTTACCAAATAGATAAATAAGAACGAAAGAGCTTAGCATTTTCGAAGGATCCAGCCTTCATAATCATAGCTTGACTGCTAATACGGTTAACGATATGCAAATTTATGCTAAATATGCTAGACATTCCATTTCTTCGATAAAGCATAGCATGTGTCTTTCTTGTTTATGCGTCTTTATCTCTGGAGATGAAGAAGGCTTCCTTGACTTTTCTTTTGATGTTATGTCTCTCTTTGCACATGATTGTGTGGTTATCTGGAATATACTCGTGGTGGCTTATGCAAAGAAAGATATGACCTCAAAAGAAAAGTTAAGGAAGGCTTCTTCATCTCCAGAGACAAAGACGCCATAAACAGGAAAGACACATGCTATGCTTTATCGAGGAAATGGAAAGGCTAGCATATTTAGCATAAATTTGCATATCGTTAACTGTATTAGCAGTCAAGCTATGATTATGAAGGCTGGACCTTCGAAAGCGCTAAGCTCGTTCGTTTTTATTTATCTATTTGGTAACAATACACAGCTTTGAGGACAATTGCGCCACACACGCAAGCGAACTAGAATATATATAAATTTCTCCAAAGTAGAACTTTTATTTGACTTAATCGCAATGACCTGTATTATAAAAAGAAAAAGGTAATGAATAGAAAGAATTTACTATAAGATAACACGTTTATATGAAATAGGTGTTTCATTTATTTAACAGAGTTTTAGATGAAGAGAAATTTCTGATTTCCTTTTATATCACATCACTATAAATTATTTAACTAAATATATAATAGGATTAGATGGGAATATTTAATCTTAGAATTACATGCTGCAAAGTGATTCTTTCTTTCTTTATTGAAAAAATAAAAATGTTTGTGGGAAATATTATTCACCTCTTTTTTTTTTTTTTATTCATTCAATTAAATAATGCTCAGTATGGCCGTTATATTAATCAACATTTAATAGTTTCAAAAATGTAAGTTACTGTTTTAATCCGATTGAAATTGATAATTTAGTATTTCCAAACGTTTTCCCTTTAATTAATTATAGTCAATTCTTTTTCTTGAGTTGCTGAATTCAAGGCGTGAATGTTTAATGTATAAAGATATGATTTATTAAATATTTTTGACGTAGTTAGATTATTTATTTATAAAGATTATGGTAACGGAAAACTGATAGAGCAATAGATAATAGATTAAATTAATAGCACAACGTAATGAATTTATTAGACGGCTTCAGGAAGTAGTTATTATAGACTAGTTAGTTATTTTTTTTCTTTTATTTTTTTTTTAAAAAAAGATGAAAAAGTGTCAAGCCATTCCTAAATCGAAATTAAAAAAAAAACAAAAAACATTATTTGTTTATTACTATTTCATTTTTACTTCAGCAAATAAAGATATTTTATATACAAGTTGTTATCTTATAATCTTATCTTGTAATTTAACTGCTTATCATTTGAAAATTTTAAAGGTTGATCTTTCGGTAAATAATAGCTTCATATATGTGCGTGCTTAAACTATAGGCATATATACAGCAGATAGATTTTAAAAGTTAAATGACGAGATCATGTAACTAATAATAATAAAAAAAGGTTGATTGTCACTCAAATTAAAAACAGAATATTGAATTACATCTTCCATGTACATCTCAGAGACATGGTAGAAAGAAAACTGCCAAAAGTGAATCCTTATATTATTCAGAAAACAATTGGAGCTATAATAAATTAAAGCAATTAACTGATTGTCGTGAAAGCGGACCATTCTTCTAAAAATAAAGTTTATAATAAACCGTATTGATCCCTAAATATTTCTCATGTTTTGTTTTTGTTTTTCTATTTTTTATTTCTAATACCATTTGTTGTAGGAATAGGAATAGTCTCCTCCATTTCATAATTTTAAGATACTATATTTAGACACATCACGTATCTTTTGTCTCTTTTATTTTTCATTCATATTTTTAATACTTCAATTGATTAACATTATCTTTATATTATGGATTATTTTTCATGCGAAGTTTTAATTTATATTCAAATTTTGTAGGTAAATAATTTTGAACTCTTAATTAAAATAAATAAATAACTAATGCTTAAGTTTTTTTCTCCTACTCTAATTTTATCCATACTAAAAATCATTCCATTTTAATTGTTTTATTCTTATTCTTTAATATCAGGTTTTTTTCTTAGATGATAATACATTTTTATTTACAAAACATTATCGGATCTAAACTAAAAACTACTGAAAATAACTCTTGAATGCACACACATATATAAAGAAAATCATATAACATTACAAAACTAGCCAAAAACAAAATTTTTATTAAAGAGCTCTCATAATCATGGTTTCATCTTCTAACAAATAGACCTTTTAAGGTAAATTTAATAAGATATGAACAACATATATATATATATATATTGTAGCCTTCCCTTTCGGTTGTTCCACATATACAATACCTTTTTTACTATCTACGATACTAACTCAATAATAAACAATCAAGTATAATAATAATAATAAGATATAAAACTGTCTATGGGTTTAAAAATTTACGATGCATCAAAATATAAGATAGACTTTAAGGACGATTATAACATAGAGGTTTTAACTTTGAGATGTATATAAAATACACTCCCCAATGGCACTGCTATTGTAAAAATTCTCCTGCTACTATCCTATTATAATCATTAGGAAAATCCCTACAACAAACAATGATTAACATAATATTTTATTTAAATAATGACTTAACAACTCTTCTATAATTTAAGCTCAAAATAATATTATTAAAACAAAAACTATATTAAATTAAAAGAATTAACGCTATCATATGAATATCTCAGCAGCATAATTATTCTGTTTTAAAATAGAATATAACAATTATATTGATAATTAAATTATTGAATCGCAAGAGGGATTTTATTGGAATCCAACCATTTAAATAAAATCACACTTACTATTACAAATATTGATTAACCTCCTATTTGAAAATTAATCTAACTACCATCACTATCTACTCATTACATTCACTTAAATAATTTAATTTACTTTCCTAAGATTTATTCTTATACTTATACTAGTAACAATCGCCATAGAATACTCATGTTATTAAAATTAAAAGCTTTATCATTCAATTATTATCTACTAAATCTAACTCAATTGACCTCATTTCTTAGTTACTTAGCCTTCACCCATTGTAATTAGAACCTTCAGAATTACAAACTTTATAATAGCTTGTACTTTGAAATAATATAATACTTCTAAATTTATTATATAAAATAAATTTCAAAACTAGATTTCAAAATCAGAATGTGACTCTTAAAATATACTATTGGTCAAGCATTGGTCATCGATTGGTCAGCACAGCTGCTTTCTAAGCAGTTGTCTTGGGTTTGCATGTTCGCTTCCTGGCCAATGCTTTGACACATAATTATATATATATTATATGTTCCTCATTTTGGAATACTTAATAGTACTTTTCAAATAAATCTTCAAGATTCTTTTATATTTATTAAAATATGAAGTACTACAAATTCCCGTTAATATAATTATAATTTTAAAGTAATTGATGATTAATGTATCAATTATAAACTCTTGAATATATCTCTTTAGATAAAACCTATAATAAATATATGCTATGTATAAGTCTATGTAAATTATGAGCTTTATGGATATAATCTTGTGATGGAAATGACTCTCAGATGCAAAGAAGTTACTAATACAAACGTTAAATTAAAATATTCATTTATTTACAACAATAATAATTAACAACAAACAGCTATACTCATTATGTTAAACAATTAAGTAACAAAATAATTATTTAACTGTTTATAAATTTATAATAAAATTATTTACATTCATAACAGATAAAAATAATAATTATTCAATACATTCTAACCTTCACCTTATATTCATTTATAGTTCATTAAAATAATAAGTTTGTTCTTCTTACCATCATGTATGCTTTCATAATATTATTATACACTTTCATCATTTATGAGTTATCTTGTGGTTATATTTTTGGACATCTTTCCCCATTTACCATATATTTTATAACTGTAGATATTTCAATAAAATTATCATATTTAAATTATACTTTATGCTTAAAACTTGTATAAAATATTGCACTACAATTTTATCAACAAAATTAGTGCTGCTGCGGTAATATTAAAAACAATATAAATAATGTATTCAAAATAAATAGTGAAATTAAGGATTCCTTTTCATACAATATCATTCATTTCATACATTCTTTCTTTATCTCTCATTTATATTTTCTGGCTTACTTTGGTCTCTGGTATCATTATTCATATAATAATTTATTCAGATTATGCTAATGTGACAAAAGTTAGGAAGAAAAAAAACAAAACTCTTAAAATATCTATTCAACTTACAATACCTACTATATTCTTATTTCACAAAAAACTTCATAGATAAGAAACCGATTTTATCAAAAATACTATGTCATAATATAGGAATTGAGGTCTTCTTTATTTATGGGGTGTTGTACTTTGGTTAGTCATTTTCCTAATGATCTTACCCCAATTTTATCCTGGCTTATACATCAAGTACTTATAGTATATACTACACTCATGTCTTTGTGGAAATTTTTTTCATCTCTTTTTAATAAGCTACATGGGAATCACAAAGATTAATCCCATTCAACTATTCACTCAGATCTTCAGGATGATATTTTTATATCTTATCCTAGAATTTCAACTTATTTCTCCTTACTGTGCCTTCGGCATCAACTTTTACAAAACTACCTCTGGACCAATAATATAATGCAATCTTCCCATCAGATATTTCTCTATCAACATTTGAGATCAAGTTAGAAAGCAAATAGTCTACCTTTATCTCCATATATATATATATATATATAACTCTGTGGAAATATGTATTTTATATATATATATTAATATAACAAATGAGATCATGATTATTTTTTATGTTAACATTCATTCTTTTCCTTACTCTCATAAATAACATTACGTTTTATAATGTATTTGTTGTTATTTTCATAGAATCCTATAAATTTTTATTTATCACCAGTATTTCATTCCACCTATCAAATATACTTTATGATAATAAATTTTAAATACATCTACAATACATTTTACCACACTCAAGTTTTAAAATATATACTTACTAAAATATAAAGTTAAAATATTATACACCACACACACACACTTTCATGTCATAACTCTTGTATTCTCTCTTCATGTCTCTAAGCATATTCTTTATTTTTTTAACAAGAATGAATAATAAGAGGTTACTATTTCAACTTTATACACTAGATTGCATATAAAAATTATTTCAATTATTGCTAACTATAATACCCAGCATTTAGATTTCATATCAAACAAAAAATATTAATAATGAATTTAAAATTAAAAAAAATATTTTTCTCTCTTTTTTTTTTTTTTAAAAAACCTATTTTGATTCCTAGTTTAGCACTACCATGGTAACCCAATAGTTGTTCACAATTTCCCATAAGTTTGGGTGCTTCTCATATCCTCTTTCTGCTAAAAACACAAGTACATTTAAGCAAAACATTTGACAAATAATCACAACAATAACTGGACAAAAGTTTCTGAATTTGACACATCCTTTATTCTTGACTACTTTAAAGTTAAATGCACTTCATTATACTTTTGAAAAATATAAATCTTCACATTACTTTTTCCACATTACAAAACTTTAAAACATGTTTAATTAATTTCAAGCTTCAAAATGTAGTATATTTATAGTCAAGCGTTGTTAGCCGAGAGGTCAGCGCAGCAGCCTTGCAAGCAACCAGTTGGTTGCAGACGGTTGTTGCGGGTTCGCCTCCCGACTGATGCTATGACATATGGAAAAAAAATAGATTTGTTAATTAAATGTTTTTTAGGGTATTTATGGATGGGCATATAAACGTAACCAATTTGATATAGCTTGAGATTGTTTGTAATAGATACGGTAATGATAATTTTCTAGTATTTTTTACTTTTTTGGGATTTGTTTGATATGTATGATATTTATATTTATTATTATATATTTGTGTTTGTAATTTTTAGCGTTCCTTGAAAAAGATTAAATTAGAAAATAGTCAAAACGTTGGGCTGTTATTTTATTTCATTTTTATAGTAGTCGTATAAAAAACAAGTTTTGAAAAAGAAGTTTAGTGTATTCATTTATATATACTTATTTCTATAACCAAATACAATAAAATTACACCAGATATATTTTGGAATAAAATCACATTTTTCAATACATATATAACAATACATTCTCAAAATCAGAAAATATTTATTATTTTATGCTACCTCTCAGTAAGTATATCATTATTTGAAAGTTCAAATATTGATTTTTTTCCCACAAAAATACAGACTTTTTAATTAAAATTAATCCCATGCCTTTTTTTTTATTAATACATTTTATCAGTCACATTGAGATTGTCTCATATTGATGCCATATACAAATAGTGGAGATAAATAAATAATTAACTTTTCTTTATTTAAATATATTATCTTACCAAAATACATGAATACCATAATGATTATTACATTTCTAATATACTACACTTGAATGCATTAGTTAACTATATAAAAACAATTATTTCTGAAGATTAGAGTCCTGATATTTAATATCATTACTCTATGGTTTCTAAGGTATCATTTTGTATTTTGTCTAATTAACCTAAATCTCCAATCACTTTTCTTTAATACCATTAACAAGATTAAAGTGGTTAGAGAAGTACTACACCCCTCTTAAAATGTTTATGCAGTCATATGAATGCTTTTATCATGGACTGCAAATTGATAAAGAAAACAGTCATATACAACAATAAACATCGTTATAATATAAATGTTTTCTTATTTTATACATTAATAATTATAATAACTGAAGTACAGGTTTATTATATACCTGTATCAATATATATAATATATAAGAGTATATGAGCACAGACTTTCACACAACCCACCACTCTATTTCATATCACTGATACACCCGAACACATATATGAACACATATATGTCGAAAAGATAAATAATCACCAATATAGGTATTTCATGCTAAACCAGCAATCATCTGTTGGGCCAGATTATCATTTCTACACATATATGCAATAAGTGCTCAGATATATATTAAGATAGCCAATATTCATACTTGAGTAGACAGGCTTCAATCCACTCCACACTCCAACTCTTCAACCGTCCATCCAATTGAAAATCTGATGATGGAATGCTCAAAGGCCACCCTGAGGCCGAGATTATTGTCACACCCATGTTGACCTAAAGCCAATCTGACCCCTCATGTACAGGACATGGTCCATTAAATACATATATAATTATAAAGAAATTTATATATTAAAATTCATTTAATTAAATTATTTACTCTGCATGGTTTAACACATGGTTAAAAGTCCAGATTGGAACTCCTGGTCCACGGATCACAATCTTCTAGGATAAAATCTGTTACTTCTGTCCGGACTTCTTGTGTACTTCCAAACAGTATTAGATTATTTAATTCATTAATTACATAATAAATGTAATACTTAATGTAAAATTCTAACTATAAAATTCTAATTATATCCGTATATTTACGTAAACTATTAGTATTATAAAAATAGTTTTAATTTATAAAATTTATTAAATTTCTATTATTTCTTTTTACTCCACACACACACATATCTCTATATACATAGATCTATTGTTATATCCTGATATAATTTAAACTTTTTTATATTTCAAAGATACCGTATTCATTCTTTGACAAAAACAAAACATTGGTTACATTTGTTTACTTTTTTACAATATTAATTAAATCATAAATATTATATGCAACAAAGTAACCCCCTCCCCCATATATTATTAATGAGTCAAGTGTGTCGAAGATTCAAATAGTCCCGACCAAGTTTCTATACATACATTGTATTCAGAAATTTTTTTCTCATGTCGCAGCTTTGACCAGATCAGGACGGAAATACCAGTCATATTTAAATCTAATTTTTTTTAGAAATAATTTAAACTTTTTTATTCTCAAATAAATGTCTTTTTTACTTGATTTGCTCGTTCTTAAAACTATAACGCATTTGTAATATATATATAAGTATCATTTTTGTGTGTGCGTGTCAATTGATATCTCGTCCTACGGTATCAATAAATTTTACGCCAAGTGATTTGATTGCAGTAAATGAGTAGAAACCGCTGGAACTCAAGACCTATGATCGCCTACACGGTCACTTCCGGTGTTTAAACTTTTTATGAACTCCCGTGCAAAATAAACCATTTGAATATTTATTAATAAATTTTATTTTAAAAGTAAACTGTCTTTAAAAGAAATTTTATCCCATCTTTAAAATGAAAAACTAATTATAATAATGATGACTTTAAAAAAAAAAAACTGTCAGTAAACATTGCCAACTTCCATTTAGTTCGCGATATTTCTTTGCTTAACTATTGTTTAGAAATTAAGATAAAATGGTATAGTGATTAGATCAGTTATATCATTGATATAGTTTCTCGAAATATAAACCTTTCGCTATTTACTCTAACACTTAAGGCGAGTTCAGATTTTCTTTCTCGCTAACATTTTAGTCGTAAAACATAATAAAGTAAATTAAGAATAGCGCATATAAAATTAGCTTCTTGAAAAATTAACAATGAAAGGTGCTTTTGCTTTTTACGCCGAGTTTAATATTAGCAGTTTTATGCGTTTTACTTTTTAAAAAAAAGATCTAGAGAGAAAAAAAAGTCTCTTTTTTTTAAAAGAATTAATTGAACTTCAGCGAGAGAATTTTTTTTCCATTCAATTAAGCTGATTGTTTAATGTTAATGGAATGCATATATACTACCGTATACATATAAAAAGTAAATTAATAAGGATTTTAATGTTTTTAGAAAGTAAACTAAATTTAAACAAATAAATAGAGCAAGAATGTTTATTAAAACAGACATTCGCAAATACACTCACATACATATGTGCTTAACACTTTGATCGTTTGTTATATATTTTTAGAGCTAAGCTTAATATAATATAGTTAAACACGTAGTTTGTAAACGTAATGAATTAGTAAATACAAAACTGTCTTCGTAGCTGCATTTCGTTTGGAAAGAAGAATATCGATTTATTTTCTTATTGAAAAACTAACCTTTTCATGTTTTAAATATACGTACGGATTCTGTTTGACAATCAGTCATTCTGTAGTTTATCTGGGAATGATTTTAGTGATTTACTGTAAAATGTTCATTATAACATTTTAAACTAAATTCATATTAAAAGTAATGAGGTTAGGTTAGTCAATGGACATCTTTATTGATCAAATAATTGCTGATATGCTATTCTTAAAAATGCAAATAGCCAAACATTATTTAATCCTATTGGAGACTCAAAGAGAAACTCTACCTCCACTTCATTCTGATTCAATTAATTTTAAATCTATTAATATAGACATTAGATTTTTTATGTGTCATTAAATATTATTATCTAATAATAATGGCATATTTACAAATGTATGCAGCAGTAGATTCCATCAATGACTCCTTACACACTTATATGTACTCATTTAGCGAGATATACATCCTATTATCACATTTTTTAGCATTTCTTTGTTTATATTATTCCTACTAATCTCTATCAATTGTCTAAAGTTTGTAAAATTACTGTAGATTACGTATTATACATATTATGTAATATACATATTAAAACTATGTAATATACATATTATATAATGTACATACTAAAAGGAGGTTGCGTTGACAATCGTTTGAAATTGTTGACTGTTATTGATATCGGGATTGTCTATGTACTTATAAACACATTTAGTCTTGAGTACTATTACACTTATTATTTAAGTAATACTTTGAGTACAAAATGGACTATTTATTAGTTTGCATTCAGAACAGATTATATTCATCTGTTTAAGACAGTTTATTTAAACTTTTTATCAATAATTTCAATCTCTGATAAATTTGCAACTTTTAGTGTCTATATATATATATATTGAATTATAAATAAAGGTGGATTCTACCTTTATTGCTAAAAGGAGGTACCTTGACAACAGTTTGAGATTGGTGATTGTTATTGATATTGCAATTGCCTAAATGTTGACTGATTTTTAATGATATTAATATTTTTATGAACTAAACTAAAATAAATATCAAATAAAGATATTTATGTTTAATGCTTTTGTACTATATTTTGTTAAATATTATTAACTATCTCATATCTTTTTATTATCTAATTTCTATAGCTTAAATAAAATAATATCTTCTATTATGAAATAATTAATTATATTTAACAGATGGCATCTTCCAGAGATTTTCATTATTTCCAAAATATTTAACTTTATTTATTATTACAAGAACTAGACATAAGTTGTTTTTTTTATATTTAGTTAACATGAAATATTATATATACAGAACCCAATTCATAATAACTTTATGAAGTTGGGAAATTGCCAGACATATGTAGGATTAACATAAACAAAGCAATGATAACATAATGTGTGGAAATCAATTTTAAAAAGATATCTTTACTATCTGCAATGGCAATTGGATGAAAAATAATAATATATAACAAAAAAAGAGGTTGTCAAAGATTTCCATCATTCCTAAAATGTTTACATATTAACCAGCCAGAAGTTAATGTTTTTTTTACAATTCGTAAGTGACTGGTTGATTTAAATTTCTAACTTTTTATTTTATACAATTTACCTTTATTGTTTATTATATATTCATAGAATTTGAATTAATTTTTGAAAATGTAACTTCTTTTAAACAAAAATATTTTTTTAAAAATAATATTTTAACTATGTAATTATAGAAAAGGTAATAAAATGAAACACACAATATACAGAATATTTTTTCCTATTGAATGGATAATGGATTGTCCCTAAAAATATTAAATTAATGATATTGGATTTGTTCTAACTCAGTTCTAAAATCTGAATGAACTATTCCACAGATAATGTAAAGCTAACAAAATTCTATTTAAAAATTAAAATTCTATTAATCATTATTTTAAAAAATGGCAAAAATTACTGATACAGTCAATATGGATGGATTGTTTTTCTACCAGTAACAAAATACACAATCTAAAAATCATCAAAAATGGAAATAATGAAATTCTATATGCTGATTTTTATATAAATTATAGCAGATAATAAAAATCATATACACTAGCTAATACAAATATATATTAATCATGCATAAAATGTCTATTTCAACACATGGTTTAATACCTCGTTCAAATTTTAAAAGTCTATTTTAACATTAACCAATTATTGCTTATATAAAACCATCTAGTGTTCCATAATGGAAGTAAAATAACAATAATAACAAGTAAAACAATAGTGAAATAAAATAAAACCTTTATTTATTGGATCTATATATGGTGGTTTTATTCTATTTTACTAATGTTTTATATTATTATTGTTGTTATTTTACTTCTATTAATGAACACTGGGTGGTGTTATATCTGCAATAATTGGTTAACATTAAAATAGATTATTAACATTTGAAAAGCACTAAATCATGTGTCAAAAAGATTTTTATATACGATTAATATATATATTACTTGTATATGATTTTTATTATTTGTTATATACTATCTAAAACAATTTTTTTTCAGTGTTAACACTGATTTCTATTCGATATAGATGTTTTGCATAAATCAATTTTGTAGATTCATAAATTTGAAAGATAAAGATTTTTCAATAAAGATCATCCAATCATTTCTGCTGCTTGAATAACATGATCTTTAAAGCAGATAATCATTTGTTTTGTTTAAGTTTAAAGTAAATAAAACGCAAAAGAAAAAAAATCAACTGAATGACTTCCACTTTTACAAAAGCTCTCCTACACTATTATATAAATAAATTGTATCAATAATCTTATGCAATGATCTATCATGATTTAAAGATTAATGAAAAAGTTCTCAACTAATTAAAATAATAAAAATCCAATTAATCAGTTGAATATGGTTGTTCTGTATCTGCTGTTTGAATTTTTAAAGTCATGTAGTCATAATTATGATAATTACCTCCAACTATTATTTAAAAAAGGTTAAAAAGTATATTGTTCTGTTCATTTTATTTCTTCATAAAAAATACAATTATAATACAAAAATTTTCTTTTTTAAACTTTTATTTTTGAGTGAAGGTGAATGAGTGAACATACATTGTAAATATATATGAAAATATGCTCTCTAAAATTTATTATTAATTACTACATTATTAGGCTTTTAAACTTTTATTTATAATATATTAACTTATATATGTATATTATAGATGCACAATGCATTTGTATTATATATATGCATATTAAATAATATTGTATATATACACTACAGTAAACTGTATAGAGCTTATTTATCACAAAATGTGGGTTATTTATGTATGAGTATGTAAGAAAATGGAATTTGGAACAAAATGTAATAGAGATTGTAGCTTCACTGCATTAAAAAATGGCTGCCATTTTAAGAAAATGGATGCTGTAGTGGAATATTGCTACAAGCAAAACATTTTTTTAAAGAGTTTATACAAGTTGATTATAATAATTATGGTAAATTCTCACAAAGAGTCTGCATATAAAGGAATAAAAAGTTATATATATATATATTGCATACAAAAACAGATATGCCTTCTATTTATTTTATTGCTTGAGTAATACTTAAAAAATAAGTGGTAACATAATTAATATCACTATTCCCAGAGAAATTTCTGACTGCTTGCATTTTTACATAAAGAACCTACATTAAATTTTTATACAATCTAAGTTACTTTACATAAAGTTGGTATTTTTATATTGTACTATTTCCATCATCTAATATGAGTATTGAATGTCTTTAGAAAAATTTAACTTTATTATAAAAATACAATTAGAACACCTTCATCACAAACCTTCAGGAAAACAATAAAGTTGGTATGATGAAAATTTTAGTGTGTTTTTTGAATCTCAAGTTATTAATTTGATTATCAAGTTTACTATAAATCACTTGGAATTAAATAAATTAAGAGAATTATTATTACTATTAAAGTTAAAAGAAAGTGAGACTGGTGTATAATGCGTATAGAATCATTTGGAATATCTTTTTTATCTAATAAAAATAATAATTTATCAATAGATTCTCTATTGTTTCACCACTGAAAACTATTTATTCTTTATTCATAAATAGTTTTCTCTTACTACATGTGGCAGATTTTAAAATATATGTGTTTTACTAGAAAATATGAAAGTTATAGAAGGACAAAGTAAAATAAACATATGGTAAAAATTAATTACATTTATTAATTTGTATTTAAATGAAAAATGTTCTCTATCTTACTTTAAAACTGTCATATATAAGTTTGAAGAATCAATAAATAGCCAATGTAGTGATATATTATCTGGATTTTGCCTTTATCAGTGATATATTAGGATTAGAATAAAAAAGCTGCAAACAATGTTCTTAAGCATCCAGAAGATACTTTTTTCTTCTATTAAGCGAATAGCTTTAAATTTTAACAGCTTAATATTAAAAAACCCAAGCTATATTGATTACATGATTACACAGATTTGAACCCAAAAGAATACTTTTGTCTTTAGATATATCACTTTTATACCATATACAGGCATTATCTACTCTTTATCTAATAAAGGTAATACTAATGACATCATAAAATTACACATTGTTGTTGTCAACATTTTATTTTATGTTTTTATTTTATTTTTCCAATGTGTATGTATTCAAGATTAAATAAAAATTGTACTAAATAAATTGTGATTCTATCTACACTAAAAAATCTAGTAATCATAGAAATTTCTTAAAGATATTCTTGTAATTTTGTATAAATTGTGGAATTGCCAAAATATATGCAAACCAATTGATATTATAATTCCATAATTCAAATAAAACCTATTTTTTTATCATTAGGAGTTTTCTATGTGCAAATTCTCTGTTGAAGTTTTTAAATTGGGTGTACATTTTTGTTTCATAGTCTACCTTTCTATATAAATATTATTTTATAATTTTATATTATATTTTATGTTCAGTCATAGTATCGTAATTTCTTATTAATTTTACAATGATTATTATTATTGTAGCATATTATTATCAAAAAGTGTATTGATTGTTTTTTTTTTATCTGCTCTATATAATGTTATTATTTATAAAAAAAAAATTTCGCCTTAAAACATTATCTATTGATTGCATTCAATTAATTACCAGAGCAAATAATATTGCTTATAACATTCATTTTTTATTTTACAATCGATCTACTACGTCTCACAAAGATATTCAGTACATCGATATTGTCTTCATTAATTTTTAATAATAAATTATTTTCCTGTTCAGATTTGTTCATATTTCAAATATTCCAGGCACCATTTTGTAATATTTTAATATTTCTAATAATTAATTGTCTATTGCATTAATGGATTTAGTTATAAAAAGCAAATCTTTTGTCGCATTAAAATAGTTGCAAGATTTGATTTCTTATAATTATTATTATTATCATATGATACTTAGACTGCTTCATAAAAGTAGTTTTACTAAAAGTGATATTGCAATATTAATTTACAATAAAAATAATTACATATATTAACTTTGGAAGTATTTATTTATATATGTAAATTTCAATATAAAACAAACAAAAATAAATAAACACAAATAGCAGCCAAATATTTAAATGCATACCAATCATAAAAAATAAGAAGCGATTTTAAGAATTAAATATATGTCTATAAAATCCTCAGTGTTTATTTATTAGCAGACTTTTATATCATATTAGAATTCTGACCAGATAAAATATCTGAATATTGGTCTTTTTAGATATCAACTTTTTTATTTTTCTATTTGTCCATGCATATGATTGTTTCATTCTGACCAAACAATTTTTCTATATATCTACCCACATTTTATCTATCTATCTATCTATCTATCTATCTATCTATCTATCTATCTATCTATCTATCTATCTATCTATCTATCTATTTATCTATCTATCTATCTATCTATCTATCTATCTATCTATCTATCTATCTATCTATCTATCTATCTATCTATCTATCTATCTATCTATCTATCTATCTATCTATCTATCTATCTATCTATCTATCTATCTATCTATCTATCTATCTATCTATCATTATTAGTAAATAGATATAAATTCATAGTTAAATAATGTTTAGATAAATACACACATTCATCGTGTGTTCATAAAAAAGATACATTAAAAAAATAATTTAATAAAAAGAAATAAACAGAGAATAAAAAGTAGAAACTTGGGAAAAAATAAGCAATGTCACAACCAATTACACATGTTTGAAGAACGAATGAACAACAAAAAAGAGAAATCTATAACAAATTTTATAAGAAACATAAATAAATAGATAGAAAAAAACATAAAACAAATTGTATGCACACAACTTTAAGCAAATAAACTATGTTACAAACGATTATATACTATGAACAATTAAAACGGATTAAATAAAAATATGCACGATAAATAGCTAAGTAGAGCATGAAAAATAAAATGATAAGCAAAAAATATACATGAACAGAACTATTTTTATGTTATAGATATATAAAGAAAGATTAATTAGTAAAAGGTCATAGACTACTTAGCAATATCGATAAACTAATTTAAATATGCTCCATATAAACTAGTCTTTATTAATAAACGTAATTTAATTCCTATCCCTTTTTTTTTTCAATTATTAACAACTAGTAGCAAATTGCATTCTATGTATTTACAAAACTCTTTAAGTCTTTATACAATAGTCTAATACCTTTTTTCATGCTTCTATAATCTTTATTTTAATTTTATTTAACAAAATACAAAAGTTCAATTTCCCTGAAGACAACTAAAATGCAGGATATCTGTAAAAATGTATTTTGCGCTAAAAACTAAAAGATACTTGCTCTTATAACTGATATCAAACAAGTCTATCGAGATGGTTTTGTTATATTTTCTCATGAGAAATATTAAACGAAAAAGTAAATTTTGTTTTAGATAAAAAAAAGAAAATCTCTAGACAAAGATATAAGTGTAAAAATAAATGCACTTGTGAAGTTTATATCTCAAACGCATTGCATTATATATATGTTGAGTGTGTGTACACATATCTTCGAGCATTCCATCTTCAGATTTTCAATTGGATGGACGGTTGAAGAGTTGGAGTGTGTAGTGGATTGGAGCCTGTCCATTAAAGTATGAGGATTGTCCATATTAATATATATCTGAGCACTTATAGTATATATGTGTGGGAGATGATAATCTGGACCAACTGATGATTGCTGGTTTAGCATGAAATACGTATATTGGTGATTATTTATCTTTTCAGCATATATGTGCTTGAGTGTATCAGTGTTATTAGATAGAGTGGAGAGTGATGGGTCATCTGAAAGTCTGTGCTCATATACCCTATATTACATATATAGACACAGGTATATAATAAGCCTGTGTTTCAGTTATTACATATAAATATAGATAAAGTGCAGTAAATGGATTTATCAGAGAATTACTTTGTTATACTCAAGTCATGAGGATGTAGACTAAAATGAAGCTATAATTTAGTTCAGATAGTTGAATTTTTAAATAAATGATTTATTACCACACCATTTACTAATCAATAAGAGGATATCTATTTACTTTTATTTACTAAGCAAGGTGATACAAATTGTTTTCAGGCATACCAGGATATCTATAACTACAAAATAATTCACTCTGTATCTAAAATATTCAGTCTAGTGAACCAATTTTCCAGTATCACACTTCTATTATTTTTGTTGTATTAAAATAATCAGACAAACATTTTTTACTAGAATTTGTTCAAAGCATTCCTCATTCTTTACTTACCAGAAAACTCACTGATAACATTCTAACATAATATATGAAGACCTTTTTATAAAAATATAAAATTCACTATGGATTAGATTACAGCATAAAAAAAAGATATTGACTCTTGAAATATTAAGCATTTAAAAATTAAGTTAATTAGCATAACACAGATTTTAAAACAATCATGATAAATATTAATTAATAATTCACTTTATTATAAATGATGATGCTTATTGCTACAACAACAGCATTATGATTATTTCACAATTAAACCATAGTTAGTCATAAATTTGATATTTATGCAAATAGATCATTATACATTTTATTAGGATATTCTCAATGAGATTGATTTTAGCTTGGGTTGTAAATTCATTGAAGTATTGATTTTGATAATTATTGTAACATAATATCAATGTGAATAAAAGTAGGTATCAATAAATTTATGAACTGTTTATATAATATTTAAATAAAGATAAATAATTTATATCATTACCAGTTTAGCATAATGCACATTTAGTTTGTTATATAATATTTATCAATTTCATATAAAATTGATCAGAAATAATTTGAGATTAAATAAAATTTATTTACAACAGCAAACTAGTTTTCATTATTCTTAGAAGTATTTTTTCAAAATGTCTACTTATAATTATCACATGACAAATTATTATATAGAAATTTCTTCTACTGGTTCTCATTAAAAATATATTACATTAAAAATAACTAATACATATATATTAATAATAAATAAATAAATTTATTGTTTTAATATTTTACATCATACAAGTCAAATCTATTTTTAAAAAAAATCAAGTCAGATGCCACATGACTAATTTAATAAAGCTTGTTAAGAGTTTATTTTGAGATCTCTATATATAGCCTAAGTCAAATCTATATAAGTAATATTTTTACAGTATTTTATTAAAGCTTTCCAATATTTAATAATGCCTATCTACATTATAATTTTAACCATTTTTATGCATTTATTCATATTTTACTGACTATACAAAATTTTATAGCATCTTTCTTTATAATCGTAAATATATTTTATCAATTGTAGTTTCATAAATTGTTTTATGGCCTGTATCTAAAAACGAATATAGGATCCTGATTTTGTATCTTTTCTTTTAATTGCTCTATGTATTCTTTATCTCTTTTATTAAGATTTTTATCCCGATTAACTGAAATATCATAATGCCATGGTCACAATTATTTTTATAAAATTCTTAATACTTATTTTTAATTTTATTATTATTTTTAACATTACATATCCATTTACTTAAACATTTATCTTTATTTCTATTTTTGCTTTATATTACCTAGCACTTTATTCAATTTCTATTATTTTTAATGCATTATACTTCTAAAAGACGTCTATTAAAAGAAGTTGCACTAGAATATTATCATATGATAATTAGAAACAGACCCAAAAAATGCTAACTAGTTTGTTGTTTTATTTATAATTATCAATTTTATTTTAAAACGATCAATATTTTATGTTGGAGATGATATTATTGGCAATTTAACTACTGAAATGGTATATGTATAAACAGATTGAAATTCTAGGTATTAAGTGTGGATTGCTTTCATATATATATATATTGAAATGACTTGTTACATTGACCACTGAATTTCAATATGGATTGCTTTCATATATATATATATTGAAATGACTTGTTACATTGACCACTGAATCCAGTTTCATCAAATAATAAATAAAAGATTTATATAATTACTCTAGTATTGAAAGAAAAAAAGAGTAAATAATAATAATAATAAAACAAAAAATGGACTAATCTCCCTTGCATGTCTAAAATCACACAAAAATTTAAAAAAATGTGTACTGATAAATATAATATCAGTTTTTGGTCACCTTCATCTTTAAATAAACTATTCCAAATATAAAATAACTAGAGAATTTGCACACCAAATAGTGACAAAATTGTGTGAATGATTTGATTTGTTTAAAAGCTTACTACCAAAAAATTAAAGGTAACCTATCCACAAGACTATCCCAACACAACTAACTATATAACTGGGCCAAGAAAGACAGTGAACATTCATCAATATTTTTGGACCATGAGCTACAGTCAGGCCACAACTTTGATCTCTCAAGGCTGACAATGTTTGTTTTGGGAGAGATGCCAAAAGAGAAAGATGAAGGGGGTATGGTCTACAGTCAAGAATATATATGCCATAAGTATAAAAAAAACTAGTACCGATCTTTTCAAAAAATGGCATCAATAACTTTCTTTACAGTTATTAGAATGGAAATTCTAAAATTTAATTTTATGCTAATTTGATTAATAATATGCAAAACAATTTTAAAATGAGAGTTTAAAAACTTTAATTGAATAATGCTATGACTGTGACACATTTAGTATTAAAAGTGTTTACCTGAATAAAATAAATATTTGTAACATCAGACAAAAACCTGTTCTGTTAATAAATGTATAAACATTTATTAAATTATAACAGTTAGTGCAGAAAAATATTTTAAAAAAGGTTTAAAAAGGAAGAAGAAAAAGAAGAATTAATAATAATACTACTACTACTAATAATAATAATAATAATGATGATGATGATGATGATGATGATGATAATGATAATGATCAGGTTAGAAACTATTTATGTCAAACCTAAATAAGATTAGGGCATGGTTAATTGTCAAGCAATTATGATTATTAAGATGTATTATTCTTTTTATCATTTTATAAAGCTTAATGATATAGAGAAAAGGAAAAATATTGTTTGGTATAACAATTGCTACATAGATTAATACTATATTTGTGTTTTGTTTTTTTGGAAGATTATTAAAACCTCTTCATTCTTATGTGGCATTATGTGGGTAAGAGTTTTTCAAATTATAAACATCTGGTTTAAGCTTAATATTAATGGAAATGTATGCAATCTACACATGTGCTTTTTACACATTCATTTTTATCTTTCTTTCTAGTTTCAGTAAAGGTAAGTTTTATTTTTCTACGATAAAAAATAAAAATTTTATGATAATTTTTGTGATCAACTAAATTGAATTTTTTGTTTTTCTCTTAGTTTTTTTCATGTTAAGGGAGTAATATTCATTGTGAAAATTACATGGGAAAAATACATCTTTAGACTGATAAGCTTTTGGAATAAATGTTATTGGAAGACAATGGTAAATATTGATTTTTATATATTTTTTAGTTATTATTTTATTTATTTATATATATTTTTTAATTATTATTTGAATTTATATTTAATAAAAAATATATGAAAAAATTATTATGGAAACTAACATATAGGCTGATCAAAAAATAGTTCATGATTGTATAAATGTATATCATGAATCATCTGCATTTTTGGTATGATGTGGGCTTGGCTCCAGTATTTGAATTAGGTGATATGAGACAAAGATAAACATATTTTGCAAATATTATGACTCAAATCAGATTTTTCACTAATGTCTTGTCAGCATTTTAATAATAATAAAAATACACAAATGCTAAAAGTAAAGATTTTGACAATACATAAACTTAGGCTGATTATACACTACTGCAACATAAATTTTAAAGCTGCATATCAAATGCAAAAAGAGGTGGTAGTTGATGAAGCTATTACTAAATTTATGGTCATAGTAGGATAAAACAATATGAGCCCTCAAAATTTATAAAGATAGGATAAATAATCCTACATCACACTGATTCTAAGCTACTAGCTTATGTACACCAAGCTTAACTCTATAATGAATTTAGTATTTCATTCACTTTTTATTTTATTTTATTATTTTATTTTGTATATAGTGACTATTTTAGTAGTAATTGTTAATAAATTACAAACATTAATGAAGTTTTTTATTATAATATTCAAATTATACTAATAGATTGATCAATATTAACTATTTCTTATAAGGGATGTTATTAGGGATAACATATTCATTGCAAACTCCTGTATGGAAATACATTTTGAAGGGCTACTAGGAAAAATGAAAGGTACTACAAAGTTTTCAAGTAATGGATTACCTCAGATAAGTATTATTATATACCTTTTTTTTTAGAAATTTTATGATGAAACCAACTAATCTACTAACAAAAATATAATTTTAAGTTGTATGCATGATAATTTTAAATTTATGAAATAATATGAAAATAATTATTAGAAATATTAACTTTTATTCTTTTTTTTATTACTTTGAATATCAATGACTATATTTTTTTCAGCGTAATTACATTATTTGGTGTTTTATGTTTCAAACAATACATATTATGTTATTTTTGAATAATACAAACTTATGTTATGATAAAATTTGTGGTTAACATAATTTTTTAAATATTCAATACTGCTGCTTCCTCAGCCTAAATTAAAATAGATTGATATTCCGAGCAGATTTTTTTTATTTATTATAATATATCGATTTTATAAAAAAAAAAAAAAAAAGTAAACCTAGGAGGAATTTTATTTCCTTTATTTGATAAATAAACTATTAGAGAATAATTAATGTTGCCCAGCAAATGATGGATTTTATGAACATTCCTTGTATTTATAGTGTTAAGTTTATCAGGTTTTTTTTTAAATATATACACTAAATTTTAAATGATAATATTCAAGCATGTCATTCATTTACGTAGCATAAAACTCCATGTTATTATTATGATACTTTGGCAATCTAATAAGATTATATATATATATATATATATATATATATATATATATATATATATATTGTTCTTAAACTAATAATCATTTTAATTATATGATGCTGCAAATAATCATTTTTGATATTAATGCACATCATATTATTACAATGTAAAAATAAAACTACTTTCTCCATACAATATTATATTATTTAAATATGAATGAACAAAATTAATTTAATATGCAGAATAGCTCAGTTGGTTAGAGCATTACCTTAAAATTTAATATTCAAAAATCTAAAAGTTCAGGTTTAATTCTCACACTAGTATGGTCACTGGTAAAATGATCAACACTTAAAGAAGAAGAATATCACTCAAAACGTTATTTTCAATTTACATTTGAATATATTTTGAAAGTTTAAACAGAGTTTAAAATTTTTCTAAATACTTTCCATTCCTAATAGTAGATAATGGAAATAGTTCAACAATTTTTTAATAAGATGCAAATATTTTATGCTAATGATGAACTTATCTAATTAAATAAATATTCATAATAAATTCTTATATTTCATAGTAGATCTTAACTATTGTATGCAGTAGGAAATTGATGCAGAAATAATTGCACATTAACGAATAAAATAGCAAATAATTAAATTTTCACCATGTATAATTATGTTTATTACAAGGTTAACTTCATAATATTCATTGACAACTTTGGTTTAAATACATATTTATCTGCACATGCTACCATGTCAAATATATGTTGATAATTCTATAGGATTAATAAATATGATGGGTTGATAAAGAAGTTAAGAAAAGTTTATTTATTGATGGTTATAAATAACATCAAAATAAATTGGGTTTTTATAAAAAAATTATTGTTTCTACTTTCTTTTAGTAATATTAAATTGTACCATAGAACATGAACAAATTGAAATAATTTTCTACCAATGTATGGATACTATATACATATATAAACAAAAACTCATACATTAGTATATTAAATATGCATGAAAATTTTAATATAACTTAAATTAAATTCTATATAGACTCATCATTTCTTTAGTCTCATAGTTATTTTGGAATTTGTAATAATGTATCACTGTATAATATTGTCTAAGGAAGAGTAAACATACAATGCCCCTAATAACAGCATTCTAATTCAGATATCATTCATATTTTCAAGAAATGAAAAGAATAATCAAATGGGGTAAACCAACAAACCATTGGCTGACAATAATTCCACACATGAATACACCTGCTTTCTATCTATTCACATTCTTATCACTGAGTGTTACAATATATAAAAAATTTCCAACAACTAACACTATTTTCAGACCATAAAAAGAAATAATTGTGATATATATTTTTAATTTAAGCACACTTTCTATAATTTTATATCAATATTATATTCAAACAGAAAAAAAATTAGTCCATTTTTTTTTTTACTGAATGAGCTATTAAGTTAGTATAAATATAATGAGTGACAAACAATTTCAAAATTTAAGTTAACCAAAATGTAACAACTACATTCAAATTTACCTAATTTAAACTGGTAAGATAGAATAAATAATTTATTTAACTTAATTATATTTTAAATACTACAACAGCATAATAATTTACAATATAAAGAAATTTCCAACTGGGGACTATATAAAGAAATTACTTGCAACATCCTTAATGTTATCAGACATTAATGTTTAACAAGAACTGAATAAAAAGAATTTTATTATTTATTTGCTGAGTTAATAAATGAGCTAATATATTAACAACAACCAAACAAGTTCAAAACTTAACTTAATAGAAATGCTATAGCAACTTCACTCTAAATTGAATTCAATTTATAATATCAAGGTAGAATTAAAAACAAATCATTTTTTAAAATCAATATTATCATTGTCAAAGCAACACAGTTCAATGCTTCATAGGTTAACATATCCACCATCAAAATCAGACAAGAAAAAGAAATTATGGCTGACATTTTACCACATACTGAAACTCATCTCAAACTTCAGTAGATATAAATCAACTAAGATTTTATGTTTATGTGATAAAAATAATGTTGGCAAAATGATTATTTATATATATATAAATAAAAAGCTTAACAGACATTTATAAAATGTACAAATGAAAATCTTTCATATGAACTACAATTAAAAATATTCAAAAAATTTTGAGTCTATAAAATCCAATTGAAGACTCTTAATTGAATTTTATAAAATCAAGACTTTTTAAGATTCTTAATTATAATTTTATATTAGAGATTTTGGATTATATTTTATAAATATATATTTATCATATAATAGACCAAAACATAAGAATTCTGGAATAAAAACTATGTAAAATATAAATTTTAATATTTTTAATAATGATACTACTCAAATAAAAGCAATCCCAATTTATATATATATATATGTAAAAATTATTTATAAAGTGTAAAGAAAGTATATTTTCAGTTTTTATATAGTGTTACATTTAATTTAAATAAAATACATATTCCACATAAACAATTACTAAGAATTCCTGTGAAGTATTTTGAGAGAAAAAATGAGTATCAAATAATCTAAAATTTAATAAATGCTGGGTTTTTAATTAAATTTTGTAAGAGAAATTGCACCTTATAAAAAATTCTTATATATTAGAAATAATTAAATTGTCAGAATTCTCGTTTTACTTTTAATAAGGAAGTTCTTGGTTTGACAAAAATTGCAAAAAAACCTTGATTAATATGAAATATACTTTTCCTGTTTTATTAGTTGTTAAATTTTATCATTTTTTTTTATTTTATGTAATTAATTAATTATTTTTTATTTTATGTAATTAATTAATTGATTATAAATTTATTTAAACGCACATTGATTACGTAATATTCATTAAGGCTGTAGAGGTCCCTACTATCGCATTTTTATACGCATGTGCTTGAGGTTACAGCCTTAAAGAATATTACTTAATTAATTGATATGGACTTATTGTTTTCATCATTTTTTTTTATAATCTACACATATTTTTACAGTAAAAATGGTGCATTGTAAATTTGCACATAACTAAGTTTTTTTACACAGATTAAAAATAATATTTATTTAATATTTATGAAAGAAAAAAATGTTTTAAATTTAATTATAAAAATTTTAAAGTATGGAATTCATCAATATTTAGAACTCATATTTTTTTTTCCAATAATGTTATCATCAAATCATATTCTCAATATTTAGAGAACTCTGAGCAGTATTTTCAATTGTTATAGACTTACAATTAGTTGAGTGGTATTTACTCAGCTTTAAAAATAATTATTTAATATTTAATTTAATTAAAAATTATAATTGCTTGAACCATCTATAAAAATTATTTTTGTGAATTTAAATAAAGTGTTTACTAGCAGTAAATAAATAATGTTATCATTGTATATTCTTGATACTAATGATTAAATTGTTTTATTATTAATGTGACAAGTATTTTATTTTATTAATGTGACTGTAAAAAAATAATTAAATTGTTTTTTGAATTAATGTATTTTAAATTGTCCTCATGGTTTATATCTTGCATAGTCTGTTTCAATACTTGCTACTTTTTGAATTTCTTCAATTTTGAAGATTCTTATCTTTATTTCAGAGTGAATGCTTAGAATTTGAAATTGCCAAACATTACAAAATATAAATACAGATTATAAAATACAATAAGTTATAGATTTTGGCAAAGGCAAAACTTCTAGACTCATTACCCATGCCAAATATTAAATCATTATGTTTTTTTGCATTAATATATTAATATTAAGCACATTTAATCTGTTATTTATTAATAATAACATTTCAGATAGGCATAGACAACTACTAATTCAATTTAATGATCTTATTTATATATATATATATATATATATATATTAATGCTGTAACTGATCGATTCGTTTAAATAATTCTTAAATATAAATAAGATATTTTATTTTTATATAATGCAGTGTTTTTAAACTGTAATAATAATCAGCTATTAAGCTAATACACATGCGCTTTGTGGATTTTAACTATAAATGAATACTCTCACTTTTCAAACACAAGATAAAGTCTTTGTGAAAATATAGAATGAATCCATCTATCCTTTCAACCCAAACATTTAAGTATGGGAAAATCTTAAGCATTTAGAAAATGAGAGTGTGAAGATATTAAACAATCACTTTGGATAGATGGATTCATTCTATCTTTTCACAAAGACTTCATCTTGTGTTTGGAAAGTGAGAGTATTTATTTATAGTTAAAATCTACAAAGCACATGTGCATTAGCTTAATGACTAATTCTTAAATGTATATATTATCTATGGTATATGCTCATTATGTGTGTGTGTATATATATATATAATTAGAAGGAATTTAAACTTAGACTTTTAGATTCCTTACATCTATCCACTTTATCATATATATATATACAACTTTATGGATTTGTCTCACATGAGCAATTCAAAAATAAATTAATCTATTGTTATAACACAAATTTTGTATACATTGTTCTCTTTAGAAATTTGACTATATTTGGCAAAAAAAATCTAATAAAATTAATATATTATAAAGTACCAATGTGAACATACATGTATTGATGGGGAAGGGATCAGGTTAATATAAGATAATTGTAATTGTTTTATATTCACTTTCAATAAAAATGGTGATTTTAATTTTACCAATATTAAATCATAAATGAAACTCGTGTTTTTTTTTAAAACAAAACTGTATTTAGACATTTGTAAATACATTTGATAGTTACTAATATCACACAGGTTACTATAGAATACAACATGCAAATTATATTATTCTCCCTTCTTTAATTATTGCTGGTCTGTCTAGTGACTATACTAATATAAAGTTTAAGCTAATGATCTTTAGATTTATACATATTAAATTTAAAGTAATGCATTGTCTGTTATGTCTAAATTGATTAGAATATTATTAAATATAAAAAAATCATGGATTCGTTCTAGGTAGGTCAATGAAAACATTTGAAAAAAAAAAAACCGAATGAATAATATCATTAAAATTTGTCTTTTATATTAATCTTATTAACCTCTGCACTATTATTAATATGGCCAAAATAAATTATAGTCTCGATTTAAATTTAATATACATGAATCTAAAGAGTTACCAATTCACATCTTGTGCCAGATAGGCAATATTCAGGACAATGATACCTTAAAATAAAAATAAAAAGAATATTATTTGAAATATTGTGTTCTATACTAATCTGTATTTTATTACTAATAATTGAATGTATTTAAAAAAAGTATTAATAAAGTGTGACTATTGTTTTTTAAAAATATGAAAATAAACTAACATATAATAACAAATAAAATGTAAATATTATAGGCTTTATGCAAACATAAGTGAAAAAACTTTAAAATTATAATTGAATATTTTTATAAGTTTTAAAAATGTTTTATGCCACTATTCATGGTATAAAAACTTTTATTTTGATTTCTTTATAGCAACTTTAGCTTCAATTTAAAAATTAAATCTTTCTAAGCTTACATTTTCACAATGTTATCATTATTTTGGAACACATGCTATGATGGAGATAGATATTCTTTGAGAATTTTTGCTGTCTTTAAGCACATAAACTGCTAAGACTGATAATAAGAGTGTTAAACTTTACAGCTAGGCAATCTTTTATCTAATTAATAAAATTGGAATTTCCAAATACGCCTTTTCCAAGAGAAAAATAAATTGTTTTTCTTTCATTTATATAGTTTAAGTAATAAATGGTAAGACTGATTTTTCAATTTAAATTTATATACTAGTGATTTATATACTTGTTTCGGGTTTTTTTTAACAATATATATTTGATGCAAAGTGTGCCTAGATGTTTCTTTTATATGGGGTATGGTAATATTTTGTTCTTAAATCCACGAATTGTAATATAGCTAGAAAATTAAATATTTCCTAAGACTACTCTATATGTAAAATACACACACACAGAAATTGAGATACTAGCATTTCAGTTTTAAGAATAAAATAATGTTATTTTATGCATGCAAAGATTCATAGTGATTCTTTAAAATAAGTCTCTAAATTTGCATCAGTTTGTGATAGTTCAGTGGGAATTTTTTTTTTTTGTTTAGAAATTATATTCTTCAAATGATTGTTATGAATTGTATTTATTTATTTTTAAAAAAAAGGAATAAGTAAAATAAATAAAAATTGAATCTGTTGCAAATCATTTTATTAATTTATTTCTTAAACAGTAAGATGAAAATAATTAAATTTATTAAGCTGGGAGGAAATATAAAATAAAAAAGTTAAAAAATAATTTGTGTAGATATTAACTTTAAATGTTAAACTTAGGATCATCATTTTTAAAACTCTATCAATAATATTTTAAAGTTTTTTTCTTAAAAGTTGCATTTTTTACAACAGCCGATAAAGCTCTATTTCTTTTTTTTCTTTTTTAAAAAAATAATAACAATAGTTTAAAAAAAAAAAATCAAGTGGCAAATGAGCTTATTAATTTATTTTAAATAAGGCAAAACAGAAATAATTAACTAAACTCAAATTACATTGAAATATTTAAGAAACAAATAATCGATAAAGTTTAAAATTAAAAAGCATTATTTGTTCATGTGGAAAATATTAGATATAATTCTTATGGTTTATAAGTGCAGTGTAGAGATTTTCTTTTTTCATTCCAGAAGTGCCTCATGTGGTTCAGCCGTGAATTAAATAGTCTTAATTTGTTTCCAAGAAACCTCACTTTATTTTCTATATGTAAGAGATTATTATGAACTAACTAATAATCTTTGTAATAAATAAATTAAAATATTGGTCACTGTTATCTAAATTTAAATAAACTATATTTTCAATATAAAAACAAATCCAAGTTCTTATAAATATATTAAACAAACAAAAAATCAGAGATATTATAAATTCGTGCATAGCATCTGATATAGATATGCTTTCCTTCCCAAATACACACTTTATAAAAGGTTAAAATTCTTTATTTATATTACAACAGCATTTGCTAACATTCACATTATATTACAACACTATAATAAACCCTATTTTGAACTTATATTGTTATCTACTGTAACAGTTAAATGAAAGAGATCACACTCGCCAATACCATAATGACTATGGATTTTTAAACACCACAGAGAATGAGTGTTGTTATAAACAAAATATAAAATAATATGAACACAAATAATAAAATCACAGGTTCTTATTAAAATATTATCTACGATTCTTATTAAATTTGAATCCACATACTGGATTTTCATTTTATCTAACAATAAATAATTGTTTTACTAAACACTTGAACATAATTAAATGCAATAACCATTTAATTTCTTATACACTAAATATTTTACCTTCTTATAGTTCTGTAATCTTACATCTTATGTTCTAAGATGACTAAAAAAGTGAAAATATAAAATAATTAGCTGTCTGAAGACTTCAGATAATGAGCTGACTATCAAATAAAATACTCTTCAAATATTTAAAATTCTTTTCATATGAATATTCATCTTTATACAACCTATAGACACATCTTATTCTAATAACCCCATGTATGAGCTTATACATGAAAATTAAAATAATGGGTAGAAAGGGTATTTTTATGTTACCCACTATATCTTTAAACACACTTGTAATAAAGATAATATAATATTTATTTTAAAATAATGCAGATGTTAAGTAAATGATAAATAAAGAAGTGAATAAGTAAGTTGAATGTGTCTTTTGAAATGTGCTCTCATATATACGAATATTTAAAACAACTTTAATAAATTAAATTTTCTTGATAAATGGATGTGATGATGGTAACAAACACATAAAAATATTTAATGAATAATAGAATATTTATTTATAATATAACAATATTTTATTACAATAAAAGAAATTTATAAGAAGCAATAAAATCACTATTACACATTACTACTGACATAAAAATTCTTCTAATTTAAAATAAAATATATCCTCTTTTGAGTAAATCTCTGTAAAATTATAATTATAGCATTTACATTATATTTAAAAAGTTTTTACACTTTTATTTAAGATTCTAAGATTTACACAAAATATCAGATATAAATATATAACTAATAAAACAAGTCATAAATTTCATAACTTGCTTTTTAGCTTGCATTAAAATGATCATTAGATGGAGCTTACCAATAGCTCTAAACAAGCTTTATTTTTATAAGTGTTGAAAGAGAAATAATTCAAAACCTCTATCATTAAGTCCCTACCTCCAGACCAATTGTTTTTGAGCTTATGCCTCACCTCAATGGAAAGCTGGGACTCTAGAAACTAGATCTAAAATACTAACTCAAAAGTCAGCACTTATAAAATATGCTTCTATCAATTTGATATATATATATATATATAAATCAATAAAAATGATATTAAAACTATAATAACAGGGATGTTTAAAAATCAGTGTGGAAATATAATTCTAATGACATTGCAAAGATAGCTAAATGTAACATAAAATAATGATATAGATTTAAATGTATTAATGCATGTAAGAGGTATATGTAAAATGTTCTCACATACTAAAAATACACATTATTTTCATAAATCTAAAGACAAAATGGATGACAATAAATAGATTAATGGACATCCATTTACTCAACTTGGCAGTATCAAAGCAAATATACCACATTCTCTCTCTCCTGGATGGGCTTAACAAAAACACTAGTTACAAAAACCATCCACCTAAATGCTGAAATTGATATCTGTCACCAAGCAGCATATCAATTAATAAATTAACAACGCATGAATTTGTTAATAAAAATGGAATGGTAACCTGCACCCATACTCATACTTGCTCTAAAAATATATGTAAATCAAAATAATATCAATATTAAGAATTTTAAAAGCTATCTCAACTTACAATATAACATTCAAACAGTCAATTTATCCATATATAAATATATAAAAGCTATTTTACCCTGTGCACAGTAATACATTGCTTGTTATATTGGAATATAAATTCTGGTAACTCTTAATAGTTTATAATTAAAAAACATTTTAACTGGAAGTTTATTCTTAACAAATATTATTGCAACATCTATATTATTATGGATATACCTTACAATATACCACATATAATAATAATATAATAATAATTAGAACTACATAAATAATATAATTATAATAATACAATAATAATAATAATATATCATTTTTATAAAATAATAAATATACATTACACTAGTTTTACCCCATTTAAATAAGTTTGAGGGTTGAAATTATTTCATTATTTAAAATGAAAATAATCCTCTTAATTTATTACTTCTTCTGTTGTTCCATTTAGCAAAATATAACAGTTTTTATTAATATAGAGGAAACAAATCAACAAACATCATTTCAGTGCAGAAGTTTTTTTAAAAACATTGTTTGCAATTTTAATTTTTAAATGGAGGGAAGCAGCAAGAAGGTATAGCTAAATTAAAAATAAACAGTTAACAAACAGTGCCATAATAAAAGTTGAGACAATATTTGGCACCATTTAAACACAAAGCAAATTCAAATTATTTCTTTCTTTCTGCAGAACAATGAAATATATCTTCAATATATACATAAATGAATTATGAATAAAGGAATTATAATAATGCTGAAATATTATCTTGTTTGTATTGGATTTAATGCATATATGTAAGGTCTTTCCAAAATATTAAGAAAATCAGGCACTTTGGTATTAAATCTGCAACACAGAGCATGTATTAGACTTGTTGCACCTTTTCACCTTTGTATCAATTTACTGATAACATTGTAATCTTGTGATCTGACCAAATAATGTGTACACAGATCTTGTACATGATATTTTCACAAGATTTACAAAGTTAGCAGCAGGTTGATATGAATGTGAAAAAGCACAATAGGTCTAATACATGCTCTATGTTGCAGAACTAATAAAATATCTAAAAGTATAAAAATAATATTAAAAATAGCAGTTTAAAATAAATTTTGAGAAACAAATGGATATTAAAAAGACCGATTTTTAAAGTATAAAAAATATTAAAAACCGCATTTTAAAACAAATGTTGAGAAACAAATGAATATTAAAAAGATGATATTAAAACAATTTTTAAGGAATAAAGAGATATTAAAAAGACTGATTTTAAAGTATTAAAAAATAATATTAAAAACAGCACTTTAAAATAAATTTATATGATTTTCACACTAATGACTTTAAAATGTATAACGATATATAAATTGATATTAAAAACAACATTTTAAACAAATAAAAATTGATTTGCGATCTTAAATAAATGACACCATTATACAAAAATTGTTAATTTAAATACACACAAAATAATCACTAAATTATATTTTTTTTAAATATTATTTACCAAAGCACATAAAATTAACACATTTTCTACTTATTGTGTAATATCTAAATATTAATTCTTGTTAAACACAATATCAGCACATAATATTTGTACAAGACTATAATAGGAATTGTTGCTTTGAAGCCACAAACTTAATATTTATTTCTAACACAGATTTGAACTGAAAAATTTCCCTCCAAAATGAAATTTTATTGAACACATGATTGCACAGAGTATGATGGGATTTCACACAGAAATGCAATTAAACATTTTTTTTAAAGAAAGAAAAAAAACTACACAAAAAGAAAGAAATCTAAATTATTATAAGGCTTTTATTAAATATTTATCCTGTTGCTGGAAAGAAATCTGGACAATAACTGAAAATTTGGAAATAACACAAAAAAGACCCATTGATAAATATAAACATGATTTCACATGAGATTGAATAACATCACAAGGATTATTTCCTTTCAATTTGACACCAGCACAAGATTACACATTTACTGTAGATGTGAAAAGGCTTTATATCTCCCCTACATATCAAGTCTAATATCAAAGTATCAAAAATCAATCTGAATAACATCTTCCTTTAACATAATTACATAAAGAAATTCAAAATGGCTGTATTTTATTTTATCCTTTAAAGTCATGTTAGATTTAAAATAATTCATTATCACATTTGTTTTTGTTAATTAAATATATAATAATTTCAAAAATAGTTCCTGGTATAATAATAATTCTATTTCAGTCATTAAATTATCTTCATATAAATTACTTTTCTTCTAAAATAAGACATTTATTAAAATATAAAAAACAATATCATTATTACTGATAACTAGCTTATATAACTAAATAAAGCTTTAAATAACAAAGTATTAATAAAATTGTTTTATAACAAAAGTTCAGAATTAGCTAAAATTCTATAGAAATGATAAATTGAACATATGTATAACTTTCTAGATTAGCAGTTTCCAGTATATTTTTATTGCTCTGGAATTACCTTCATAACAATACAGCTTTTGTATTTTCTAATGAGATATTGTTTTGGGGCAGATCAGCATATAAATATATATGATGTAGACTTGCTTAAGTGCTTGTAGAGGGTTCTAGTCCAACGTTATTTAAATGACAAGATAATAAGTAGTTAAAAGAAGCTGAGCAAATAACTTTATAATTGTTAAGTATATTGAACAGAGAAGATAAATAATTAATTAAAAAGTAATTTTCTCTTTTTGTTTTTTTTTTCTTTTTAAATATGTGAGTGCTTATCAGGAAAACATTAAAGTTTGTCACATGATCTTATTAAAGCTATCAAATACGAATATTGGACAGAGCTTTTGAAATTGGTTAACAATTTTAACCTTTTATTAAATTTGTTGTATAAAATAAATTTGACCATGACCTTTTATTAATTAAGAATAGAGTTAAACTCATGATGTCTAGACAGTAACTAAAATAATAAACTTTATTAACTCTATTTTAATTATTTAATAAAATTATCTACTTAATTTAAAGCAAATATATTTTATTTAAAACAAATACATTTTTTATGTATTTAAGAGTTTTTAAGATTACTATTATTAAATCAATCTAATATTAAATATCATTAATAAAATATATTATTTTAAAAATAATTAACACTTTTAAACAACTCATTTTAAAATTATCTCTCTTTAACACATATGCACATACACTCACACACATGTCTACCAGGAAATGCTTAAAGAAATTAGGAAATTTACTGCAGGGTAAGAAATAGTAGTTCAAAAAGCAGCAAAGCTGAAACTTTACCCATTGATTCACGATACAATCTCATTTCAAACTAGTTTTGTTTAAGATAAAATTAACCAAATTTTAATTTCTAACAGATATTACATGAATTAACTAATGCTTTAGTAACTATCTTTTAAATACATTTAACACAAATTAATACATAATATTTTGAAACATAGTGAAACAAAAACTTTAATCAATTATAATCAACTCAAAACACCACATTTTAAACTAAGTTTTATCCAAGTTTAAATTATCAAATTCTGACTTTAATAATAATTAAATCAATTAACTGATATTCTTTAATAATTACCACTCAAATATATTTAACATAAATATTTTATTAATACATTAGAATGCATAGTTAGGATTTTAAGGGATATTATATTTATTTGAGTGAAAAAAGGACTATCTATATATTTAACTCATTAAGGGCTAAATATAAGGTTTCAATATATATAAAATTAAGTTTAAGTATCATTAAGAACATACTTAAAATGCAGTCGATGTTGCTAATGTATCCATAAGTGTGAGAAATTGGTATAAATTCTAGACTGATGGATGATTGTGATAGGAATGTGAAAAGCTATAAGGTGCACTGATAAAACAGAAAAGTTGCATATATATATATATATCATCTACAAAAGAGTGGTCATATATAAGGTGCACTGATAAAACAGAAAAGTTGCATATATATATATATATCATCTACAAAAGAGTGGTCATATCCAAGCTAAGCAAAAAAATCTTTTCATCTTCTTTCAGGTAACTGATGTATCCAATTCAACTAAAAGACTAACAGTGATTAATAAATGACTTAATCATATCTATGGCTAGAAAATAAAATAAATCAAAAATTCCTAAAATTATCATCATCCAGAAATTGGACAGTCTAGATATAACTGTTTTTTTTTCTAATTTCTTTGAAAGCCTACTGGAGAATTTTTTGCTCTATGGTGTGTTATTTATTAAAATGTCTGTTTTAAATTATATATATAAACAAATATTAATTTATGTTCTTTTTTTTCATATGTAATAGCATTGTCAGGGAGGTGAACCCACAACCGGCTGCAACCAACTACTTGCCTTCAAGGTGGCTGCAATGATCTCTCAGCTAACAATGCTTGACAAATGTTCTTGTATAATGAAGAATAACTATGAGATCATGCAACATAACATAGAACTTTCTAAATGAAATTTTAAAAAATCCAGCAGAGCAACTATTTAGAGAAAAAGATTAAAATTCCTTAAAAAAAACTATTGCAGAATGAAGATGTCTTTGGCCATCCTTGACAGAGTTCAGAAACCCACGTACAGAAGAAAATTTTCATTAGGTTAATAAAATGCAAAGAATAATAGATTTTAACACCATAAAGATTTTAACATGTATACAGTTTTTTTCAATGTTTGCAAATATATATTTGAAATGTAAGTTTTCTTTGCAATTTTTAGAATATATATATATATTATTACTGCTACTGCTACTGCTACTGCTACTGCTGCTGCTGCTACTACTACTACTACTACTACTACTACTACAATGACTATGACAATGATGATGACGACACTGATGACTACGACTACTACTACTACTACTACTACTACTACTACTACTACTACTACTACTACTACTACTACTACTACTACTACTACTACTACTACTACTACTACTACTACTACAACAAAATTTAAACAATTCAACAGTGATGCAGGAGTTTGTCCAATGAATGTAGTGAGTTGAAAATAAAGGTTATAACTCAAAAGCAATTAGCTCTGAGGGATGACTGACTGATTTTTTTACATTAAATAGTACTTTTAAATTTGATTTGAAGGGTAAATTCATAAATTGAGTTGTTTAAATCTATTTGGAGCAATTTATCTATTAAATTATAGTTTAATATTATGTATATTTGCATTTTAATTAAAAGTGAATATTAATTTTATAATTATTTCTTTATAAGGTTTAGTATTTCTTAAATATTTCAATTCCGCTTTAAATATATTTGATGTAACGTGGTAAGATTTAATATTTAAAAAATATATGATATATTATATTAAAAAATCTAATATATTTACTTGGATATTTATTAAATATCAAAGCAATTTGGAAATTATACACGGTCTACAGGAAATGATTGCTATATATTCAGAAAAAGTTGTTCTGGGAGGTGATTGGCTAAATTGTTATATTATATAGTAATTTAAAAGTTTGATTCAATAGAGAAATTCATTATCTGGATTGTTTAAAAGTAATTAGCTTAATTCATTTATTTAAATTCTGGATGAGTGATATGTATATATTGTTTTTAATATAT